>CAKNYM010039071.1:0-21786 GCA_932195095.1 Andricus curvator
CCTCCCCCCTTCTAATAAAAGGTGTCTCAATGAGATACCTTTTATAAATAGTAGCGCTAACCTGTCATGCGCGCAGTAGTTCATCTTGACAACAAAAGGAATCTCATCGCTTCAATTTTGGATAATGTATTCCAGCACTCACTAAAATATTTCAGATAAGTAGAATTTTTTATTCGTAAAATTCCTATAATAATATTGAATAAGAACTATTTCTTTGTGTCTTTTAAGCCTCTTCCTCTTTATTTTCAGATTTTCAACCCTTGTTCTGGCTTCTGCATAGAAATTTAGGTGAACAATTTAAATTTTATTATTATTTGTTTTATTTTATAACACCTTTAAAATTAGTAATTATTTTTTAGATCATTTTATTTATTTTGATTGAAAATTTGTTGATTTATCGAAAAGAAACACAGAAGTGTCCTTCTTATTATTAACTTAAAAGTTATCTGATTCATTATTAATTTCCTTTAACAAATAAACTTTCTCTAGTTCCTTTTTAGAGTTTTATTTATAGCTTTTCATTTCAAAATTTAATTCTTTTTAGTCTTGAAGAGGATGAGCCACTAATTGTAACTTATCTAAATTAACGACCTTGATTTTATTCGTTCTTTCATCTCTAATCTGAGCATTAGCCTCTCCAATCATTTTTTCTATTATGTATTGTCCTTCAAAGAAAGGATCAAATTTTTTGTCATTTCTGATTTCAACTTTTAGGGCTACCTTGCTTCCTACACGAAAAGTTTGAGGATTTGCTGTGCGATCATAATATAATTTTGACTTTCTTTTAGCTATCTCTAATTGTTCACGGGCCAACCTTTGCGAGTCATCTAATTTATGAAATAAATCTTGGAGATACTTTGCATAAGTAATCTCGGATGGATCAGTGGAAAAACTACTAGGAATATTAGCCTCTCTACCAAAAACTAAGGAATACGGTGTGAAACCTGTAGCTTCGTGCACCTGGGTATTATACGAGAAAATAGCATAACGGAGCCACTCGTCCCAATTTTGAGCATTTCCAAACTGCCGCAGGTATTCTACAAGGGTCTGATGGCTTCTTTCTAGAGAGCCCAACGATTGTGGATGATAAGCTGTGGATTGGATTTTTTCAATATTGAAAATTTTACAAAGGGTCTGTATAACTTTGCTAGTAAAGTTTTTGCCCTGATCAGTATGTATCACTTTTGGACATCCATATCGTGAGATAAATTGTTCAGCAATTGCATGCGCAATAGTAACGGAATCGATTCTTGCTAATGGAATTGCATCAGCATATTTTGAAAAATTACACTGAATTGTCAAAATATGATTATGACCTCGAGAAGTAGTGGGAAGAGGTCCTACCATATCTATTTGAATCTTATCGAATGGTTCTTTAGGCGTATCCGTGATGATCATAGATTGTCGAGTTCGAGTTCTGATTAATTTGTTACGCTGACAGTTTTTACAAAACTTGACAAACTTTTGAATGTCAGTTTTCATACCAGACCAATAATAATTAGGTCTAATTCGCCAATAAGTCTTTGAGACCCCTTTATGGCCTCCGACTGTGGATTCATGGGCTTCTTGTAATATTTTCTGCCTTTCTTCAGGAGATGGAAATTTAATTTCTCCTGAGCAGACCTTTATTACTAAGCCAGTTTCAAGAAAATGTTGTCGAAAGATCCTTTCTATAGACGACCAAGAAATTTCATCTAAATTGTTTCCCGTTTTAGAAACTTTCATTGTCTGAACCTCAAGAGGTTCCATTGCTTTCCGAAGAGCCTGCAAAGCTTCCGAAATAACGTTAAGATGAGCCTTATCTTCAAATCGAGCCTTTACAATTACATGGAATATGTAACGATTGTTATGGGAGAAAACAATTACCTCTCCGACCTTGAGATTTTCATTTTGTAGACTTTGAACATTAACTAAGTTATTTTGCAATAACTCTTTGCTTATTTCTGATTCCAGATTTCCATCCGCGGAAATGAAATGAACTACGTGACCAGTACCCATAGTAAGCTTGTCCTTACTATTGATCACACAAACATCTGTAATTGCCAAAATTGTGCTGGTGCTGTTATGCCCAATGCCCTCGGACGCGAGATTGCTTGTACCTTGTAGTATTAGATCCGGGCTCTACATGGTTCTACAACACAGGCTTTAACTACCTCAGGGAGAGTCCGTTCGCCTAACACAGACTTCGTACCCTTGTTTGGGATAGCCCGCTCGCCTAACGCAGGCTTCGTACCCAAATTCAGGAGAGCCCGCTCGCCTAACGCCGACTTCGTACCTGAATCGTGAATCTGAGATTCCCACACGTTTGATGTGTGGGAGTCGTACTCAGATTCGAGGTCTGAATCACCATCCGATTCGTCACTAGAACAATCTGTCAACACTGCGTACAGTTCTTCACCGTTCTGAGCCTGTGGGATCCCGTTGTTTAAGAACACATGCCTTGTCTGCCCATCGGGATCGACGGTTTCATCTTCCTGGGCAGGGGACATGCCGATGAGGCCATGGTCGTGCACTACCCTGGACTCACCAACCAACCCCAACTCAGTAGATAAAAGACCGCAAATGTTGTCACAAGGGTTTCGAGATAATGCGTCGGCATTGGCATTCTTTTTACCAGGCTTGTATACGATCAAATAAACGTACTCGCTCAATAATATTCGCCATCGAGCCAACCGAGAGACTGGGTCCTTTAGACCATGCAGCCAGACCAAAGGACGATGATCTGTCACCAAAGTGAACTGACGGCCATACAAATATGGTCGGAAATGTTTGACATTGAAGACTATTGCCAAAAGCTCTTTTTCGGTAGTTGAGAAATTCAACTCGGGTTCATGGAGAGTGCGAGATGCATATGCTATAGGCAAATCTTGTCCTATGGGACCTTGACTAAGGACTCCGCCTACAGCATAATTGGAAGCATCTGTCGTGAGTACAAACGGTCTTGAAAAATCAGGATATTGTAAAATAGGCTCTGAACAAATCTTATCACGAAGAACTTCAAAGGCCTCTTGTTGAGCAGGACCCCAAATAAAAGGAACCTTATCTTTTAACACGGCAGTTAATGGTTTTGCCAACTTTGCGAAATCAGGTATAAATTTACGATAATATCCTATTAAACCCAAAAACTGTTTTATATTTTTCTTTGTTTTAGGTGGAGGGAACCTTTTGACGGCTTCTACTTTTTTTGGATTTGGCTTGACACCATCGCGAGTAATAATATGTCCTAAATAGGCAATTTCATGTCGAAGAAAATGACATTTTTCTGGTTGCAAGGCTAGGCCTGCAGATTTTAATCGCTCTAACAGGACCCTTAATTTTCGAGTATGTTCAGCTAAAGACGATGCATAAAGGACTATGTCGTCCATATAAACAAAGAGCTCGATACCTTGGAGACCTGTCAACACCTGATCCATCATCCTCTGAAACGTGGCGGGTGCATTCTTAAGCCCGAATGGCATTCTATTGTATTCATAATGGCCATAAGGAGTAGAAAAAGCAGTTTTGGCCTTGGACTCTGGGTCCATTGGGATTTGATGAAATCCCATAGCCAAGTCTAGAACCGAAAAGTATTGAGCTCCGCCAAGCTGATCTAATATGTCTGTAATCTTCGGTAAAGGGTAAGCGTCTTGAATAGTTCGCTCATTTAGGGCACGGTAATCAATGACCATTCGCCATCGCGTATTACCTTGTGCATCAGGTGGTTTAGGCACGACTAATGCAGGAGAATTGTATGCCCGGTAACAAGGAGTTCATTGGAACGCATTGAAACGTTTCAATGCGTTTTAATTGCATTTTTGTCTGAATGCTTATTAATGCGCAAGGCGCAATGAAACGCATTAAAATGAAAACTTAAAATGAACAGCATTAAAAGGCATTGGCATGAATGTAAAGTTAATGAAAGGGCATTTAATGGCATTGAAATGAAGTAAACTGAGTATATGCTACATAACGGAATTAATATTTATGCGCTTCAATGCGAAACGGTGGAATTTACGAAATAATAATTTACAAAAGAACGTATTTTTAAGCTTTTATTTCAAAATACATCGTATTATAATGCTTCTTGTTTTATCGTACATAAATTGTTCTATTTTTGTACTGAACGAAGATTGTGATGCTAAAAATTAATTTAAACAAACTAAGATGGATATTATTTTTGGCATTTCAACATAATACTTTCTATTTTATAGTACAAACATTATTGTACTGAACGAACGAAGAAAGATTTAAATACTTAAAACTAATCTAAACAAATATCACTGGCTTTTTGGTATAGAGTTATAATTAGAGAGCGGATTAGAGCCACTGTGAAGTTAGCTGTCGAGCGCCGCTCGGCTCTCACACGCGAAGAACCACGGCTAGACCATCATTTGTTCTTGATAATTTCGAATTGAAAGCGTTTGAAATTTTTTAAAAATTATGAAATGATTTTGTATTTAAAATGTTCCAATTCGAAATATTGTAGATAGGTAAAATTTTGAAAAATGACGATATTTCGAATGAAATCAAAAGGAATTGAACTTGTGTCATTTGCGAATAAAAGAGTTTAAAATGGGATAATTTCAAATTAAAATTGAATTTAATTAGGGAGGAATTTTAATTATTTCTAATTCCAAGCGTTCAGAATTTAACAATTTTACTTTGGATTCAAGAATCTCGGAATTGAATGATTTCAGATTAAAATTTCGAAAGAGGACGATTTTCAAACGTTGAAAATTAAATATTTTTCAATTAAAATTTTCAGAAATAGATCATGTAAAATTCAGAGGAATGAAAACTATGATTGATCAATAAAAGCATTCAAAATGGAATGATTCAAAAGTGAAAACATTTGAATTTTTATAAATTTAAATAGCGACTAAAATTTTACAATTAGAAACTGAAAAATAAATTGAATATTTCAAAGTAAAAGCTTCTGAAGTTCTAGAAATCTAAATTTTTATTTAATTTAAGAAATTATGATTTAACATAAAAATTGATTAGACAAATTTAAATAGAAAATCAAAAAATAATTTCACCTTTTTTTTCACCGTTCAAAATGGAAAAAGTTTCAATTATAAACCCTGTAAAACAGAATCGTTATACAAAACGTTCAGAATAAAAAGTAATTTTAAATGAAAAAGATTAAAAAATGTATACTACAAAAACTTGAAACTTAAACAAATCCGAACTTCATTTAAAAGTAAAAAAAATTAGCCGCGAACAATTGTGATATAAAAACTTTATTGTATTCAAACCAATTCCAATTTCATTTTAAAATATTTCAAAATTGAAAATTTTCATATTAAAAGCATTTTTTTTTAGTTTTTAATTGAATAATTTTAGATTTAAATATTTTAAATTATTGTTTGTTTTCAATATTAGTCAGTTTTAAATTTAATAATTTTATATTTAAATTTTCTGAATAGTTTGGTTTCAATTTTAAACGTACAAAACTGTCTGATTTCTTAAATTTTTCGAAACCGTAGAGTATCAAATTAAAAGACTTGATAGTTGCACGCTTTTCAGTTTAAAGGATTTGTAATCAAAGAATTTTGAATGAAATGCCTTCAGAATAAATTCAAAACAATGAAAAATTAAAACAATTTCTCAAATTTAAGCCTTAAAAATGAGCAGATTTTAGATCCAGTCATTGAATATTGAAGTTTTTTTTTATTTGAAAAATGTTCCAAAAAGTTCGACATTTCAAACTCAGTTAAAAAAAAACATTTTTTCTATTGAACAATTGAATAATTTCTTCAATTTTTAATGATTACAATTTTAGACTAGAATTCTGAATTTTCATGACAAGCGCTAAATTTCCAATTTTTCCCTATCATAAGTTTAAATTTTGCGATTAAAATTGAAATGGTTGAATTTCGAAAAGTATAATTAAAAATTTGTAATTGTTAATTTCTAAACGATTTAAATTTACATAAAGTAATTTAAAAAGTTTAAATTTTGATTTTAGAAAAATTTGTCGAATCAATGTTTATGACAAATCAGATTTTTCTTTTTTATAAAAATTTATATTTCTAGATTTTCCGAAGCTTTTACTTTGAAATATTCAATTTTTTCAGTTCTGTTCAGTTCAATTAAGTTTTCTTAGTAACGCCATTTCTTCATTCATTGCGGTGCGCTCTTCTCTGAGTGAATCTGTATAAGCATCCGATTCGCTCAAAGCTTGTTCCAAACTCTTCACTTCTTCCTTAACCTGCTCGCACTTCTCGGTTATGTTCTTCAATTTTTCTTCGTATTGATGCAAACTCTTTTTGAGTCGTTTAATTTCCTGGGTGGGGTTACTCACAGATGTAGGTGGCAGATTTTAATTCGAAGTAAATCGTGAAGGCTGCGAGAATAAGGACTGAATGTAAAACTTTGAAAGAAGACATATTAACAGGAAAGAGGTTACATGAGAATTCACTAATATTAATTGAAATTGACATTCTCACAAAATTACCCAAAATCTATTTATTTGCAACAATTATGTACTGAATGCATGTAAAATTGCAAGTTAAACAATAGCAGGGATCACAGCGTTCGATTGTTATTTATACGGCAAAATCTGTTTTCGTTTTGACATCTTTTGAAATATTCTCTTTGAATTACTTTTTGAAAATAAAAAATTATTATAAATTTTCTTCTAGAATTTCAAATTATTTGTAAAACTCTGTCAAAACTTCTAAATATCTTTTAACATCATTCTAATTTTTGCTCAAATTAAAAAAAAAAACCTGTAAAATTTTTAAAAAGCATTAAAATCTTCCAAAATCTATTTAAATATTCTCTTGGAATTTTTTTTTTCAAAATAAAAAATCATTTTCAAATTTCCTAGGAATGTTCATAAAATCTTTACAAATTTTTAATTATTTTCAAATCTTTTCAAAACTTTTAAATATCTCTTAAACTAACTCGATTGTTTCTAAATTAATAATTGTTGAATTATTATGTATTCTTCAAAATTTATTTTTAAATATTCTTTATTATTCTTGTAAAATTAATTTTGCAAAGTGAAAAAACATTTCAAATTTTCCCACGAATCTGAAGAAATTTTTTTTATTATCTCAAAACCTTTCAAAATCCTTAAGCGCATGTAACACTTATCCGATTTGTACTTTACCGACATATTTTTTATCATACCAATTCCACACGAAATGAGATATCGATATGAAAGTTTGTGTGAATAAAGAAAAGTTGCAATTGTAATAATACGTTAAAATTTACGTTAAATGGTCATGTCGTAATTACAACAAGTTTATTTTTCAGCGTTAAAAAATAAAAAAACGAAGTCATTGAAGTCGGGCCCCTGCATATAGGCAGTTTGCTAACGGCGGCTTCAAGCGGGTTGCCAACATGCAGGGGTCCAACTTTAATGACAGCAACTTCGTTTTTTTATTTTTTAACGCTGAAAAATAAACTTGTTGCAACTACGACATGACCATTTAATGTAAATTTTAACGTATTATTATAATTTCAACTGTTTACATATTTATTTGGTTTGTTTATTAGTTGTAATGCCATATTACTTTACCAGTACTTTACCGTTACGCTGCAGCGTAACGCATGCGTTCGGCCGGTCCGCCAGGGTTGTTTCTCATTTGATTTCCCAAATTTTCAACTCGATATCGCGTTTGGTGTGAACGTAAGTTGGTTTTGAAAAAAATGTAAAAAAAATTTTGAGGTTACGCTCACATGGCCTTAAATTGAAAAGCTTTTCAACTTACCTGCTAAATTTAATATTACTCCCTCTCGTATGTTGGCCTTTCCGCCGTTATTCAGAGAGACGAGGATGTGGTATTTTTGCGATGGAGAATGCTTCGCGGCTACTATATCACTTTCGCGTCTGTTCCTCAGTTCCTATATGGTTCCTATTCTTCTTAAATGGCATTAGCCTTGTCAATGCAATCTGCCGCAGAAGGCATTGTATGGCATTCAACTGAAAATATCTCGAAACAGCATTGAATGGCATTAATCCGATTCAATACTTTTTGCCATGAAAGACATTGTATGGCATTCAAGTGGGTGGCTCGGCGAACCGCATTAAATGGCATTAAACCAATTCAATACTTTGTGTCATGAAAGGCATTGTATGGCATTCAAGTGGGTGGCTCGGCGAACCGCATTAAATAGCATTAACGCCAATTCACTTAACATTATTACCATGACGTCAGTATCATGCCTTTTCATTTGTGCGCATTGAAAATGATTGGAACGAGACAAGATTCAAGCCGTAAAACGCATTTAATGGCATTTCGGACAAAAATGCAATTAGTACGCATTTCAAGGCATTGAAGTGTCTACTTTTTTAAATGCCATTCTATGCGTCTCAATGAACTCCTTGTTACCGGGTGGGGAACTTGAAGGTTGAACTATTTCATCTTGTAGTAATCTTTGAGTTTCGCATCGAATTACCTCTTTATGAACAGGGGGATTTCGATATTGCTTTATATTAACCGGCTGTTCACTTGTTGTATATATTTTGTGAGTTACTGTGTTGGTCATTCCTAACTTATCCCCAAGTAGGAAAAATTGATAAGGAAATTCATTGAATATTCCTAACAGACTACTTTTCTCTTCGTCATTTAAATCACGGAAATCGAGATTTTCTATAAGTTTTGTGAACCTATTTGCTTTAGATTTTTATTTTCCTTAAGAATCTTCGGATGACCTTGAATCCTGAATTGAAGGAGAATGTACTTTATACTCCTCCAGCTCAAGAAGTGGTACTATTAAATCTACATCTTTATCTGACGTATTTATTACAAAAATTTTAACTGAATTAGCGATATTTGATACCAAAGCCTCGCCAGCAAATACGTCAGGTCCGCATTGAATTCTCCTAATATAACCTTCGCTTAAATTTGTAGCCTTTATGGGCAGTGTTGCTAATCTTTTGGTTCGAGCAGGTAGCTTTATATTCGTGTGCGTAATGAATGGAAGACCTTCATCTCCCAAATGCATGTAATCGTCAACAAAATTCAAAATCGCCCCATGTTGCTTTAAAAAAGAAACGCCTAAGAGCCCATCCTGTCGAATAGCAAAATCTTTAGATACGACCTGAAAAGGTGTGATAATTCCTTTTACTAATATTTTTACTTCCCCCTCTGTTGGAATCATATCAGGACCAATTCCTACAAGATTGTAAATGATTTTTGAATTCACTCTTATTCGCAGATCTAAGGCATTTATTTTGATCAAATTTACACTAGAACCAGTATCTACTAAAGCTCGAATCTCGCCATTTTTAAGAGATGAATTTTTTAAATTTACTACTGGGACTGGTCCTTCTGAAGTGTGAATATTTAGTATAATCCTTATAGGGGCTTTTTATGATTTTGGGTCACAACTTCCCCCTTCTGTTGGCCCATTTTCTCGTTTAAATAGTTGGGCAAACCCTGCTTAGCTCGAGAAATTTCAGTTTCATGCCTTTTCTTTAATTTGCAATACCTAAACTCATGACCGATTCTCCCACAATAGCTACACTTTCTACTCTCTCTATCCCTTACATTTGATTTTTCGTCTTTCTTAGGACAGTCTCGCTGAAGATGTCTGTATTCCTGACACTTATAACACTGAATAGAATTTAAATAATGAGCCTGACTTTTATCGTTAGTATCATCCGTTTTTAAGTGAGCGACATGTCTTTTAGGCACTTGCCTTCTATCATCCCTTCTATAATCTCTTCTATCATCTCTTCCATCAAAAGAAGATGAAGTCGCTTCTTGCTTCTCATTGCGAACCAAACCCCAGCTTTTATTTTCCAGATCGGCTTCGGAAGCTAATTCTATAGCTATGTCTAAAGTAGGAGGAGCCTTTTCGCGAATAAACGTCAGAGTATCTCTGTCTAACCCGCGCATAAAATTGCATATAGCATTTTCCCGGTATTCCTTACAACGTTCTTCACCTGTCTCGCCAGGATTTTTATCCATCACTTTTATGACGATTTTATTTAAAATTTCAGTGACACGCGCCCCATAATCGATAACACTCTCGTCTTTTGTTCTTTTTATCGCGGCTAATTCTTGTGATAATTGACTTATGTCTGATTTAGGCGAGTATATTCTTTGAAGTATTTTCAACAATTCTTTCAAACCGAGACCCACTTTATCTTGTATATGTTTACGAGCTGCTCCCTTAATTCGTGTCTTAATTAACATCATGAGATAACTCATTTCGTGAGCATCTATGAAGGTTACCGCAGTCCTACAGTGCTCAACAAACATAGTGACAGACAAGTTAGTTCCATCAAATTCAGGAATTATATCTCGAGCGATTTTTATTCTTTCACTTACTTTCAGTCGTTTATTAGGAATCTCATCAATTTCTTTTGTTAAGAATGGAGTCGTCCGTTTAACTACTTCGCGTCTTGGCAAATCATCAAAGGTCCTAACGTTACATTCAGAACTTGAGGAAATAGATTTAACACTACTACCGGATTCGTTAGCTAAATTTTTATCACGGCGCGTTGATTTAGCCGGAATGGAAAAATTTGTATTTTTATTTGTGTTTCTGGTGACACGTTTTGAAATTGTTTTACTTGGAAGAGAGTTATCTGTTACTCTGGGGGTAATCCGTTTATTTTTACGCGAAGCTGGCATTTTGGTTCACTAAAGATCTCGAAATTCTAATACTTAATCTATTTACTAGAAAATCACTGAATAGCCTACTTTCTTAGAAAAAGGTTTTGACTTACAATTTGACGATGGTTCTGGCCGCTCAATAAACTTAAAATTTATTCACTTTCACTATAACACTTATTCCACAGAAGTATGGTTCAGCGAAGTCTGAAGTTCCTGGAATTTGATGAAGGTCCTTGAATTTAATGACGCCTTCCTTTATTCCATAGAGTCCTTCTGGTACTTTCTGTGTCCCTCGGTGCCGTAACCCTCTTCCATACCGGGCCGGTCCAACGTTGCTGTAACCCTCTTCCGTTCTGGGCCAGTAAACTCGTTCTGGTAGCATACAAAATCCTGTAAGGTCGCAGTTGACAGAAGGAATTAATTCGTGGAATGTTCCTCAACCGACTACGACCTTGGTGCAATTGGCAACACCCTAGCTACCGGGAGTAAAACCACGCAAAACCCTGGTAGAAGGTCGCGGCTTTTCTCAAAATTTAATGTGAGCACTTTTAAAGTTTATTAAATGTCACTGTTTGTTCCAAAATTTGTTCTTTTATTTTACTTTGTATTGTTCGTTCATGTCCTTGCACTCCACGTCACGAAAAGTTTTCAAATTTAATATATTGCCGCTCTACTCTGTCGATAATTCAGTCTTGAGCGATAATTTAAATCCACGCACTATGAAACACTAGTAGAACAGTTAGAGTTTGGTCAGACGCGTACACTCAATGTTAAATGTCAATGACCTAGTTCACGGTGCAGCATCCCACTTCTGACACCAATGTTACGTCCCAGGATCTGCAGTCGAATTTCATTCCGTTATAGCCATTTGTTGATTCGTTGAAGAGAGTTCGGAATGCTGCCGTTGAGTGGTGGAAACCACTGCTGCTAAACTAGGTCAAGTTTAAATAAAACCACCATTGTTTATGTTCACTGAATCACAAGATTTATTCAATAGTTTCGTTTTGATTTATTGTTCACAGTTTTGGTTGATGCACACAAGTGCAATAATTAATCGCGAAACGCGTCACGTTACAAGCTTGTAATTATTTGAATCCTTGATTTAATTTGATTCACAGAACTGAGAGTCGCAGGTTAAAAGTTGTTTTCATCGGTTTTCGAGATGAAGAATCTGCTCTTTTTTGGCTGTGCGTGCTTTTTTATAACTTACAAATGGGAGGAGACTTATTCCCTCTCCTCGGCCAAGAACCAATCGCATTGCTTACGTCATGGAATTTTCCTACAGATTAGCCAATAACAAAGTAGGTCAATTCGCTCCGCCTACAGGATATGAGTCATAAAATGAGTCATTCGATGATTGACATTTGTAAACATAAGAAAGTCTAAACAAGTCCAAAGTCCATTCTACATCCGGTCTGACTGGCGCCATATACTCATTAATGATACTAAATTTAGACCTATGACTCACTAAGTAAATAAACACTTTACTTTAAGACGCAATTTATTGTATACTGCGTAGTAGTTCGTACTGACATAACCTAACTTCAGTTAAGACGCAATTTATTGTATACTGCGTAGTAGTTCGAACTAACATAACCTAACTTCAGGATAGAGAGAGAGAGCACTACATTATGTGTAATCACCCTATGCAACTAGCAGCCTGCAACCCATTTAGGCCTTGTAATATGAAGTTTCCGATACATGAAACTTCCTTTCATGTTTTTGTACCTGAAAATTATCTACCATTTGTATTTCAGCTTCTGATCATTAATAAATGATTCAAATTGAATCTGGAGCTTCTTGCCGCGCTCCCTAGAGTTCGCTGGTATGCATTTTAATTCGCAAACGGGCCACACCGTCACACCCATCACTGCTTGTATGACAGAGGCCAAGGGCCAGAGTCTGGCTCAGAATCTGCTCCCTCTAGTCGGCCAGACTGGCGGGAGAAATGATTGGACCAGGGGTGCTATTCTCGAGACCACTCTAATATTTTAGCATGCTAAAATGGCTGATTTTAGAATGGTTTGCCGAAATCGGTATTCTCGAGTATTATTAGTGTACTAATTCCGATTGGCATGCTAAAATTTTAGACCACTTTGCATGGAGTGGGTCTATACCACTCTAAACGAGAAACGGCATACTAAAAGCAGACGAAAAATGATGCATAATTGTAAAAGTAACCTCAAAACGAAATTCATACGACGTATTGACAAGTGACAGTTGTGAATATGAAACATAAACTAACCTCAAAATCAAATACATAAAAAAAACACGTGTAGAACTGTGGAAATTGAAAAAATATAAATAAACCATCCAGAAGTTAATATGGCATTTCGTGATGTGATGAATGGTAGATTTATAGAAATTTTTGATAAGATTTTCGATAAGAGTGAAAGAGACGGACAGATCTATTTGTCTCTTTTACTCTCTTGAGATTCTGCTTTACGCCGACGTTTTCTGCCAACACGGGACTGCACCTTGATGCTGAAAGGCATGAAGAAGGAAGAGCTCCGCTTCACATGCGCCATAATGCTTTTGACTTCTCGGACCTACCTTTTTGCGGCGTCTACGTAAGTCAACGTTGAACGTAAACAGTATCACTTACTTCTGTAGTCAGCATTTCATTGGTCAATCCCCCGCTCCCACTCGAAAATTGATATCGGCAACGTCGCATTATAAACGGTACACCATTTTCGTTTAGAGCGGTCAAGAACCAATCTCGAGAATACCGAAATCGCTCGAAACATTTTAGTGCACCAAACAACCGCTCTAAAATTTTAGCATGCTAAAAATATTAGAGTGGTCTCGAGAATAGCACCCCAGACGAAAAACCGAATCTGGCAAATAAAGGAACCAGACTCTGGTATTTAGTTTAAACACTAGTAATTAATGTAGAATATAAATAATGAAATTGAAAATATAGCAATCGGAAATTTTAACGATTCACAAGTATGACCAAATATGCAAGCTTATACGACAACAGGTTATGTTTTTAATATTTCAGTGTGTCTCCTGAAATGTTGTGACGTCTCCGCAGTATATCCTCCCAGAAAGGGCTGAAATATAGTGTAAAACTATTCCAGAAACCTATATAGTACCACTTTACGTTATTTTATTTTGTCTGGTGTATATCATGACCAGTCTGGACCAGGATCTGCTATACCAGACTGGTGCCAGAACAGCACGCCAAAGCGGAGCCAGCCGGGCGCCAGGCTGCAAATAGATTCTTATTTTTCTGGCGCCCAGCTTGCGCCAGTCTGCAGTTATCTTGCTACTAGGGATGACAAAGTTCCTGCAGGATAAATGAAAGTGAAGTCAATTTAGCGTACATTTTTGTCCCAAATAAGTGTATATAATTCATTTCTCATGTCTAATACGTCTTTTTCCATTAATAAATAAAAAAATTTTTATAAAAAAATCTTGTTATCACCACTTATGATTGCTTTTTGGCCAGTTTTTAGTACTATTGTGGCTTTTTTTTAGTACTTTTGCGGCTCTTTACTACTTTTTGTAACAACCAAAAATATTTCTATTATCAATTGTTAATATCAAAATCTTGTCATAACCCCTGTTGAGTTCTCTCGAGTACTTTTGTGGCAAAAACGTAATTGTAATTGATTTGAAATCTGTGATCATTTTTTTGCATTAAAAATAAGTGAATAATTGATTAGTTGAAAGTAATTACATATCAAATGTAATTCATTATTGTAAAAAAAGAATAAAGAAAGAGGTAATCAAATTAATTGATTGTATTTCAAAGTTCTGTAAATAATTGTTTGAAATAGTCAAATGCGTTAAAATTAAGTAATTGAAAAATTAAATAGTTAATCAATTAACTGATTAATTCATGGCTTAAAGAATTATGTATTATTGAATTTATTAATTGAATGAATCACTGACTTCATGCATGAGTTTAAAATTGTTTTTCATTTTTTTTAATAAACACGCATTCGCACAAGGTCGCTTATAGTAAATTTGTCTGCTTTTACACAAAAATTCATCTTTTTGAAAACAGCTGATCATACTGGCAAATTATGCAGAATGTAAAGGATGCGGCTTATTAAAAAAAGTATATTCACACTACTTTATAACAATTTCCTTCGCATATCTCCCTCAGAATGCATAATTATAAAAATAATTATATTAAAAAATCATTTTAATGAGTCGCGTCTTTTATATTCTGTATATAATTTGGGTTATGATCTGCCTTTTTCGAGAAAAATCAATTTTTCTGTAAAAACAGACCAATTTATTTCTCCTTCAACGTGGTCCATTTTTAACCCACAAGGAACAAAAAAATCGAAAATGCATGTTGAGGTTCGGACATGCTTTTGTTTAAGCACCCCTAATATTCATATCCTGTTAATTTATAAATAAACAAACGCTTTTTGCCACGTCCATGAAAGTATTATGCTATTAGTGATATATTATCACAAAATCTTCAGAATAAATACTCATAGTTATTATTAGAAACTGTTCAAAATATTATCAAACCTTCTCAGTAAAAACGAGAGATCTTTTTTTTCGGTATCATATTTTTCGAGTCCTTTTTTGAAATATGATAACTTCATGCTGTTATTATTTTCAATGTAGAAAAACGACTCTGTAATCCCACGAGTGTTTTCATTTTAGTATGACTGGAGACAGAATTTTTAGTCGTATTTCAATGCCTGGAATTAGCTCTGAAATAATAGTATTTTTACAGTGTTAACAAGAATGTTGATTTTCAGTGAATTTAATACCTACTAAAACATCTTGTAACTGACTAAATTTTCATGTGAAAATTTCAAAAACTTGGCAGAGTACAACTTAATTTGCACAATTAATTGAATTTGCGAAATCGAAGCTGGTGAAGTAATTACAGGGTAAAATTGGATTTAAAATAACACTGTAAAAGTATAAGGAATTTATTTTTGTGAAAGTATATTTGAAAAATTTCAATTTTAAAGCTCCTAGTCACCAAGAAACTTTATCTACGTTTCTGTAGTGGAGAAAGACTTGCAAATCCAATAATTTTTTAGAACCAAGAAGTTTTAATTTGCTTATTTTTAATTAATATATGTCCTGCTTACAAAATGGTCTATCTACATTTTTCATTACTCTATTTTTCCAATTGAAAAAATCAAATGATCTAGAAAAGAGGCGATTACTGACTCAGAATTAAATAAGTATAAAATGCTACCATAGGGAAATTTTAAATGATTATTTTCATTTATTTCTTCTACCTGAGATAATAGATACACTATGCTATACATTTGAAAATGCATTTTTAATGAAATGCATATTTGGCAAATATTCAAAATCGACGAGATTATTAGCAGCAGTTCTTGGTTACGGTGAAAAACTGGCAAGTAACAATTTCTTTCACTTGTCACGCTTATCCTGTCTTTTGACTCACATAGTGAGTTAGTTTTAATGCGGGTGAGAAGCCCATGAAGAGCTCCCCTGGCGCTCAAGCTATAAAGCCTATTGTGCCACACCCTTATTTATTCACTCTCAGCAGTCGAATTCAGACCTCTTGACGAAGCCCAGTATGTCGACCACTGATCGCGTTGCAATTTCCTCTGTTTCCATAAAATGGGCCCCGAGGGTCTGTTGCCTGAGCCTAGCTAATGCCGGGCACTGGCATAATACATGCAGGAATGTTTCGTCATCCCTGCCGCATTTCCTGCACTCTGTCGTGGGGTTATACCCCATTTTGTGCATATGATAGTTCAAGTGGCTGTGCCCTGTTAGGGTCCGTACCACTGTCCTTATATCTTTCTTGGGTAAACCCAGGATTTCCCTAGCTCTGCCCATTCTATAGGTACACCCCAGGATGGATTTCGCCTGACGGCAACCCTGGGTTTGTTCCCAGCATTTCCGGTGTTTTGTTCGGATCCAGCTTTTTATGGCCATCCCGACACAGCAAGACGCTATTCCCAGTACCGATTCCGATTCTATGAATTCGCTCGCTGCACCGCGTTTCGCCAACTGGTCCGCCTTTTCGTTGCCCTTGATCCCTGTGTGACCAGGGACCCATATCCCTACCGAAAATCTAGACGATTTCTAGATGAGCTCGTCTAGGAACGCATCGTCTAGAATTGACCCCTTTCTAGATGATACTACACTGTAAAAAATGTCCTCGAAATTTTACATATTCTGTCGCGGTAAAATTGCACAGATGTATAAAATACGCCGCCGCAGCGCATGTTATTTCACATTAGTTACTGAAAATTACAGTGTAGACGAATGCTAGACTCAAAAGGGTCGCAGGTAAAACTTACTAGACGCCGCTAAATGAACTCTAGACGAACCCTAGACAAGGCGACCGTCATAAAACTGCCCTAGACGTTCGCTAGAGGAGCAGAGTCTAGAAAGTATCTAGAAATAATCTAGATTTCCGGTAGGGATGAGAGCCACTTTGTTTTTTTCTGCAAGTTGGTTTAATGCCTTTTTGCATTCCCCAACCCGTTCTGATGTTATGTCTGGTTTTCCTATAGCAGTTAGTGACGCTTGGCTGTCCGAACAGATCGTAATCTGTTTGCCAGCAGCGTTTTGCTCTATTAGTATTTCAGCACAGCGAAGGACGGCCAGGACCTCCGCTTGAAAGACAGTATCGTGTCGCCCAAGTGTGATCCCTTTCCCTCTCTTTCTCTCATAAATTCCTGCTCCTGACCCTCCCTCACCCCTGGAGCCATCTTTATACCAAATTTCCCCCTGGAGAAGTGGGTTACTATTAGCTTTCCACAGATCCCTGCTTGGGATGCAGACGCGGAAAGCTTCGGCACACACATTCTTGGTCCATGCCACTCACATGCATTAAGCATCCTTTCTATCGGTGAAGCACTGTTTCCATCGTAGTGGCATAGAGGGGTAGAGGGAACGGTTCCGTGGCTGGTTCGCGATACTAGCGCTTCGCATTGCTGGTTCCCGAACTAAGCCTACTCCCGACGTCTCATTCCCCGCGCCAATCTTCTAAGCTTTGTGGGCATTGTCGCCTCTATACCTATCTTCCCTCTACGGCAGTGATGGGTAAGTAAAATACTCGTGGTAATTTACTTGGTTTTCTACGGTAACTTACCTGGTATTTTACGTCATCAGTTTTCTACATGATGTAAATTACGTCTTGTTCTATATATGAGGGCGCCACCTCTGAGACGGGAAATTGAAAACTTGAATCAGACAGCCAATCAGAGGTTTTCTACATGTATTTTACACATTCGAGGTATTTTACGTCAAATACCTCCTTTAGGTATTATACGTAAAAAACTTCCAGTTACGCGTAACTGCACAACCCTGGTTAATATTATTATTTTTTAGTTAACAATATAGGCATTAAAAAAACTCTTACGAATGCCGATACCAGAAATCCAAAAAAGTGAGATTATGCACAGTTCTACAGGTTCGCCATCTTGACACGTAATTTACTAGGTATTTTACCTGTTTTCGACGTAAAATACTTCATTTAGGTATTTTACGTCAAAAACGTCCAGTTACGCGTAACTGTACATCCCTGCTCTACGGTCATATAATAGAATTTACCACCACCCTGAGCTCTTAGAGTGGAGTAGAGACTCTTGATGGGAGAGACGAAGCGACCGATCCACACGTGTTAAAAGAGCTGGGGTGGGACTCCGATGCCTGAGAGATCCTCTAGGGAGAGTTGAGACACGTTTCCCCCTCCAATGCTCGCCGCTGTACCGGAACTTGATATTTCACTGCGGCGCGAAAAGTTTGAAAAATGACATGTAGCGCAATAGGTGACAGCACGCGAGCGAGCATCGAGAAATTTTCGTATTTAAGCAAAAGTATTAAAAAATGGAAACTGCGTAATGCAGGCCCATTATTTATTATAAATTATTTTTCTTAGTTTATTTATATTGAAGCTATGATGTGTGAAGTGTGATATGCGAGTTTTGTGATCAATGCAGAAGTGAAAAAGAGGTTGTATATAACCTACTTTCCAAAGAAAAATATTGATAATATTTTGTGAGATATAAGTGTTTTGCAAAAATGGTAAATTACTATATTTTATACTGCAATAATTCATCTAAAAACGGGTTTTTCCTGAAACAAATTCCACTAGATCCCAAACTTCGAGAATTATTAATTCAGAATATCAATCGAGCAGATTGGAATTTGTAATCAATCTAAGACCAAAGAAAAAAATATTGATAAAAAGTACTCCAGCAAAAGCATGGCGATGCACACGACATATCAATGATATGTTTTTTATTTGTCCATATCGTTTTTAAGTGTGAAATAATAATAGCTTTTCACTCATGTTACTTTTTCCTTTATTTCATGTTTCTTAAAAAAAATGTATGCATTTTTCTTAAAACTGATTTTTCAATTATTTTCAGAATATGAATTTATGAAATTTCATCATTTAAATCTTCATCCTTTCCTACAATTTATGTTTACTTTATTTATATGTATAAGCTTTTCGAACCAAAGCTTTGCTTTCAACCTACAAAATGTATTCATTTAACCAATATTATTTATGGAAATGTGTATAATATATATGCCTAAAAGTGATTTTTAATTACACTTCGTTTATTTTAAATGTTTAGTTCAATGATATTCTCTTTATTTTGTATTAAATCTGTTGTGAAATGAACACTATATTTGAAAATCGCGCCATTTTTAGAATAGCTGGTTCCGGTACAGCGGCACCAATCAGAATTTGAGTACCCCGCGTCTCAAATCTATCTCCCTTGAGGATCTCTACGATGCCTTAAATCGAACGGACCTCTCTTTCTACCATGTGAGATAGACAACGAGGTGCAATCAAAGTTGAAACGATCGTTTCGAAAACTCTCTTTCTATCGTATATGGTAGACAGAGAGGGTCCGATAGTTGCCAACGACAAGTCGTACTTGTCGTTTCATAACTATGAGATCCTCTCTGTCTACCATATACGATAGAAAGAGAGCTTTCGAAACCAGAGTTTCGGTTTCGATCGCGCCTCGTTGTCTATCGCACATGGTAGAAAGAGAGGTCCGTTCGATTTAAGGCATCGGAGTCCCACCCTGGAAGTTCCCCTCGCTGCCGACCTCTGCCGTACACTATTGACTATGCTGCTGTCCGGCAGACCCCGCACACCGCCGTGTAACCAATCAGAGTTATTTCAATTTTTGGAAAACATCGAAATTTGAAGTTTCTTTTGCAATATTTTTTATATTGTTGACATTTTGTCTTCAATTTGGATTAAGTAGACATAGAATTTTACTAATTTTCGTATTATAAGGAGGAAAGTTTTAAAAGTTTTTTATTTTTTACATGTTTTTAAAGCGACAGGTCAAAAAGAATATTATTTAAGAATATCGATGAGACTGAGTCAGCTAATTGCAGTATTAGGTCTCTTAAGACTGAGCAACGACGAATAGTTATAAGTCACAGCAATGATATTTAATAGTGACTGTGTCTTTCCTACATAACTAGTTAGTTTCTTATAAGTATTTTAGCTGCTTAGTTTTGTTCATTCCAAAAGCTAGATAGTAAGGATATTGAGGAACGGCTATCAGACTAAGTTTAATTACAGAGTATTAATTCTCCAAGTTTGATCAGCGAGCTGTTATAGATTATAACCGATAAGTCACAGCAATGAGGTTTATACATACTTTTCTACGTTCACTATTTATCTTCAGCTGAGTATCATAGGTACTTAGTTTTGCTGATGCAAAAAAATTATAATTTCTTAGAAATGTAACATTTTACTTAAAACTTGTTCGAAACTAAAGTTTAATAATGTTTCAGAGAATTCATGTAATCGATAAATTAAATTCTATTCTGAAAAATATGAAATATATTGTATATAAAACTACAAAATAATTTTAATTCCCAATGTTTATTGCTGTTTAGGTATGAGAGCATTATATATAAACGTTATTTACACTGTAAAAAAAAATTCTGGTAATTTTACCACTTTCAGAGTAGGTTCGATTATTACCTACTCCCAAAGTAACGTTTTCACTGACATTAACCAGCCGTATCCGACTACTGAGAAAAGTAGTTGTCGCTTACAAGTTCCACTTCACGGGTGAACTAATCCGTCGGGCGGCGCGTCGATCGTCCTGTTCCAGAAAAGCATTGGTCTTATGGAAAAGTCAATAATTAATATTAAATAAAAACATTCCCGATTATTTCAGTTTGCAAAATTAAGACCAACAACTCTTTGATGGGTAATTGATATTTGAAAAATATAAAAGTCATTGAAATATAAAAGGATTATTGAAAAAACATTGTTTTAAAAGTGCTATATATCGCAGTATTCTCAAACTTTCATATAATGCAAGCAACATTTAAAAACGTTAAACAATTTATATTCATAATATTTTGATTTATTTTAATGGCACTTTAATATAAAATTATTAAAATTATAACTTTACATATGTTTGTTAATAACAATAGGTATTTAACATGTGGAAGTAAGTATGTGTTTTTTGATGAAATGTTTAATAGGTACTATATATTAAGAATAACATTTATTAATAACAAATATAAATTAATTTTATAATAAATTTTTATAATAAAAATAATAATTTTAATAATTCAATTTTTAAGAACGAGAAAATTTTTTTGGCTAAATATAACAAGCCAATTAAAATTTTTGTGTAGAAATATTTCTATAATTCAAACACATTTTTTTTGTATCATATTTTGTTATCAAGGAATAAAATAAACTTTCTTTTACAAAATATACGTTGAAAAAGAGGGGGGGGGGGGAGATGAATGAATTAAACGAATAATTAAATATTCGCAAAATCAACAAATTCAGTATATTTTTCTAAAATGCACAACTAAATAACATACAATATTAGTACTATCATACATAAAAATTTTTAGTGCAAATGCATAAGTGATACCTTCAAGGCATACAGATATTATTACCATGCTACTTTACAAAACTTACAAGTTGATAGGATCAGGTAAGGAACTTAAGGTAAGCAACAAATAACAAATCCTAATATTATAATTAATAATAACCTAATAGTAACCTAATCGAGATATTCATCGTTTTCTTTTGGATTTTGATAGCGTTTATTGTCTTACTTTGAAACCCATCGAAAAATATAAAAAAGCTTCAAAATTAATAAAATGGCGGTGGCTCTTCTACAAAATATGAAAAGGTGCTTTAAAAAAAAATCCACACTTATATTTTTTGCTAATTTTTTTGAATGTTTAGTTTCATAATAAAGATATTTTGTGGGTTTTATGCGGTCTAAATAACTTTTGTCGCCAG
>CAKNYM010039074.1:0-12322 GCA_932195095.1 Andricus curvator
AAAATTCAATGTTCAGTGTCACATAAAAAACAAAAAACCATGTTGCGTAAACATCAGGTCATTTTCGCTTTTTAAACCTGTTTTTATGAAAAACGCGAGAAGATAGAACATTTTCGCCTTCAGATACGTATTCTAAAGAAAAAATACTGGAATGTCCAATCAATTATTGATAAAAAAAATCTTTTCACTCCATGAGTTCTCTCTTTTTTAGATTTCTTTCATGATAATGGATTATGAAAATGAAACCGTCAAATTGAATAATCCTCATGTGCGATTCTATGTTTTCAAAGGACTGCGTGATATCTAAAACTTATATGGAAATTATATCACGTTTATTATTATTTCAAGGCAACTATACGTACTTCAAGTTTTCAACATTCAAATGACCGAAATATTATATCACTAATAGTTGTCGAGTTTCACATGCTGAGTTGTGGCTTTAGCTGAAGTTACCATTACTACAGGGTTTTAACTAAAATTACCAGGCACAAAATTTAGTTTTTGCGGCATATATGAGCACTAAATAAGCACTGAATTCCTGCGCAAAAGTGAATTTGATACTACTTATAGTTTCCGAGTTTCGCATACCGGAGTTGTGGCTTCAGCTGAAGCTAGCATTACTACAATGAAAAAGGTACAGGAGCCCTGTGTTACCACAGCGTAGCATGAGTGTGCTAAACGTGCACACGTCAGCACGCCTTGTAGATAAGGAGATCATCCCTACTCTTTTAGGCCAGTTTCTCTCGCAAAAGTTAAAGAGAGACGTCGTACCAGGCTTTAGGACGTCTGCTGCTCTATGCTGAAAACATTTGAGTAAGCAGGCAGCCTGTGGCGTATAGCCGTGATATGAAACGTGCGTTGCACTATACTCTATCCTTTGAGCGAACCTCCGTCTCGATTTTCGGATCGCTGCGGTCCTAAAAGTGTAGCGCGGGTTTGTAGTCGGGTATGTCACGCAGGGCCACCTGCAATAAGTCGGCAGGGGTTTGCTCATGGTAAGCAGGCGTGACGTTGACGTAATTTAACATTATTGTTTGAATTGTTATTTTTATTTGAAACAATATTTTTTTTTCAATTCTAAAGTTCAAAAAAATTTCTTTCCTTGATAAAAATATTTGATTGCTCCATTTTTAATGAATTAATCATATTTATTCAAAGAAAAAACCATTTTTGAATTCATTATATTCGGGAATTTCCCAATTTGGTATTCTTATATTTTGGCAATTTTATAATTTCGGAAAATTCATTATTCGGGAATGTATTAATTCGGGAATTGTACCGTTTCGGGAATTTTACTTGTTAGAATTTCTCAGTCCCGATTAAAAAAAATCTGCCCGCTCCGCGGGCACATTCTCATGGCGCGCTACGCGCGCGGCTCGCTTCGCTCGCAAGTTTGAGCGCGCCTAGGGCGCGCGACTGTTGGATCTCGCGTTTCGCGCTCGATTATGTATTCACCTCGCGCTACGCGCTCGGGCGTATTTGCATCGCGCTTTACGCTCGGCTCCTCTAGATTTTTGAACTTCGTGTTCGACTTCGACGAAAAGAAAAAGTTTGTTTGAAAATATTATAAAATTATCAAAACCTCTACGTATTAAGTAACTGTTAAATTTGTTTTTATTTTAGACTGAAAAGGAACTTTATTTACTCAAGGTTCTATCGACCTTAAGGAACACATTCTCATCCAGACACTCGCGCTTCGCGCTCGATATTTGATTTGAAAATCATTTGAACCTTGCGTTCCACGCTCAGTTCTGTGCACCGTATGATAGAAACAAAAAAGTTTGAGCGCACTTACGACGCGCGATTTGGTAAATACACTGAGCGCGCACTTTGTGCTTCGTGTTATATGTTCTTCATATACAAATTACTAAATTTGTATTTGATTTCAAATGGAAAGTAATGATATAATTCAGGCGACAAATTTTATTAGTTAACATTTTATTTTAGCTTGTGCCGTTTATCAAAAAAGTTAATTTTTTCATTTTGAATATATTCTTACCACAAAAATTGATTACGGGTTTGTAAGTCTTTTTTGAATGCACAATTTTTGTTCATTTATATGTTTTCGTACCTTGCATTGTTTTTTCAAAAATTTGATTTTTTTTACTGTCAATGTTATTTTCACGAATAAAACCAAAACCACGCATCCTATCGAAACATGAGTCACAATAAATGTGTACCTCTTCCTTGGAGGAACAAATTTTGTTTCGGTCATTTTTTCGTAGCTGGTAATATTCGTCTGAAAATTTGATTTTTCTATTTTCAATGCTGTTTTTTACGAATGAAACAAAAACTACGCGTCATATCAAAAAGTGAATGATAAGAAATTTGTAGATCTTTTTTAGGTGCACAATTTTGGTGAGATCATCTTTTCTGGTATCTTGCATAGTTTGACAGCAAAATGGCTTTTTTGATTTTTCATTAATTTTTTGTGCGATCAAAATTTGAATTTTTTATTTTTCAAAAAATTCAAAAAGTTGTTATGAAAATATTATAAGGTGTTCAGGAATCAACGTTTTTCTCCTCTTGACTTTTTTTCATATCGTGCGTTTTTCGGCTTAAAATGTTCATTTTCGTTTGTTTTTTGGAATTTTGAAAATGCTATAACTCCAGTAATTTTTTTTTATCACGAAAAGTCATTAGAATATTTTGTTCTTCATTTTGCGTACTACTAATAACCGTACATAGAATTTTCAAATCTTCAAAAAAGTGGTCTCAAAAATTTTCAAAATGTGCTCACTTTTTGGATTTTCATCCAAAATAGCTGGTTAACGAACTCGTTCTCTATTTTTCGGCCATAAAAAAGTGTGCCAAAGCTCAATCGAATCTGATCATTTTTTCGAAAGTTATCGTGGCTACAGACAGACAGACAGACAGACTACAGACAGACAGACACCTTGGTAAAAATCGTTTTTTCTAGCTCAGGGGGTCTCAAAACGTGGAGATTTGATGAAAACCGACTATGTCAAATTTTACATAAAACCAATACCTTCTCATTAGAATGAGAATGTAAAAATCTGAAAAATAATAAATATTCTAATATTATCTAAATGGAATTAATTTTTTCTCGGATTAATCGGATTAACTCTGTTTGGTTCGGATACAGATACCAGAATAATTCGGATGACTTCGGATTGGTTAGGAATGAATTCCCATTTAAAACTTCCACCAGGAATATCATTATGAAAACTGTATGTCCCAAACAAATCATTTGGGCATTCTAACAAGCATTATAAAAATCGATACATGCTTCATAAAAGGCTAAACTGGTAGAACAACCATTAGCGAGTGTTTTTACATTCTCATCTAGAGAAGGTATTAGATTTGTGTAAAATTTGACCCCCCCGGTTTTTGTCACATGTCCACGTTTTGAGACCCCCTGAACCCAAAAAACAGGTTTTTACGAATGTGTCTGTCTGTCTGTATGTCTGTCTGTGAACACGATAACTTTCGAAAGAATTGACCGATTTGACTGGCCTTTGGTATACTCTTTTAGTCTCCTAAACTAAAGGTCAAGTTCGTTAGCCAGCCATTTTGGATGAAAATTCAAAAAGTGAGGGCATTTTGAAAAATTTTTGGACCGTTTTTTTCAAAACTTGGAAATTATATGTACGGCTGCTAATAGTAATTGAAAATTCAAATATTTTAATCTTATGACATTTTGCGATAAAATGAAAATTTTCCGAGTTACAGCATTTTCAAAATCCAAAAGAAAAAACGAAAATTCACATTTTCAGCCAAACAACGCACGATACGAAAAAAAGTCACGACAAGAAAAGTGTTTCTTTTTGCACGCCCTACAAGATTATCATAATGACTTTTTGAATTTTCTTGAAAAATCTAAAATTCACAT
The DNA here is from genome assembly GCA_932195095.1 of Andricus curvator. Taxonomy (NCBI): domain Eukaryota; kingdom Metazoa; phylum Arthropoda; class Insecta; order Hymenoptera; family Cynipidae; genus Andricus; species Andricus curvator. The sequence continues at coordinate 3,854 of CAKNYM010039074.1, forward strand.
TTTTATTGCACAAGAAATAATGAAAAATCCAAAAAATCAATTTTACGGTCAAACTATGCAAGATACGACAAATGATGACTGGACTAAAATTGTGCATTCAAAAAAGATCTACACATTTCTCATGAGTCACTTTTTGATAGGATGTGTAGTTTTTGTTTTATTCGTAAAAAATAACATTAACAGTGAAAAAATCGGCCCGATAAGCGGGCACATTCTCATCAAAACTTTGCTTATTTACTTTATTTTTCATCTCGGGTGTGTTTTTTCACAATATTTCATTGTTTTTATGTTCTCAATACTATTTCTAACGATTGAAACAATAAAATATAATAATAATTCAAACAATTTATTCTGACTGAAAATCTAACTTTTATTACATTCTCATCATAATGAGAAAGTATTGGTTTTATGTGAAAAATGACTTTCGCGGATTCCATCAAATGTCGACGTTTTGAGGCCCCCTGAGTCAGAAAAAATGGTTTTTACGTCGGTGTCTGTCTGTCTGTCGTTGTCGTTGTCGTTGTCGTTGTCGTCGTCGTCTGTATATCGGATAACTTTTGAAAGACTAATCGGATTAGATTGTGCTTTGGCACACAATTTCAGGGGGCAAAAAGAGGAATCGAGTTCGTTAACCAGCCATTTTGGATGAAAATTCAAAAAGTTAGAGCATTTTCAAAAATTTTTAGACCACTTTTTTCCAAATTTCAAAATTATATGTGCGGGCGCTTATAGTACTCGAAAATCTAAACAGTTTATCCTCACGACTTTTTTTGATAAAAAGAAAATTGTCCGAGTTACAGCATTTTCAAAATCCCCCCAAAAAAGCGAAAAGTAACATTTTCGGCCAAACAACGCACGATACGAAAAAAAGTCAAGATAGGAAAAGTGTTTCTTTTCGCACGTCCTACAAGATTATCATAACGACTTTTTGAATTTTCTTGAAAAATCGAAAATTCATATTTTTATTGCACAAGAAATAATGAAAAATCAAAAAAATCAATTTCACGGTCAAACTGTGCAAGATACGACAAATCATGACTGGACTAAAATTGTGCATTCAAAAAAGATCTACAAATTTCTCATGGGTTACTTTTTGATAGGATGTGTAGTTTTTGTTTTATTCGTAAAAAATACCATTAACAGTGAAAAAATCGGCCCGATAAGCGGGCACATTCTCATCAAAACTTTGCTTATTTACTTTATTTTTCATCTCGGGTGTGTTTTTTCACAATATTTCATTGTTTTAATGTTCTCAATACTATTTCTAACGATTGAAACAATAAAATATAATAATAATTCAAACAATTTATTCTGACTGAAAATCTGACTTTTATTTCAGAATGCGTTTTGATCTTTGTTTACTAAAATAATTTCTGTGAAAAAATTCGACTATTACATTTATATTTCAAGAACTATGTTCCAAATAGACGAAATGAATATATATATATATATATATATATATGTTTAAAAAAAAGAGTTATTGGTTCCTCGTTTAGAGGTGGGCCGGGAATGCGCAGATGGAAACATATGAACTCCTATGTAATACAACGCTGCTGAAGGCTGGTGACCTTCTCAGCATAAAACATCAACCAATTGCGACTCTTTCGGTTTCCATTCCTTGTCGGCCCCCCCCCCCCCCCCGTGACAGAAGTTTTCGTGGGACTGACGTTAGAGCTGGACTCTCCACTATACGGTGAATCACTACTTGACTTGGACATGATTTCGACTCGCAAAACAAATTTCGCGCATAAAGGTGGTAGTTGGGTGTACAATCTAAACATGAACAATACAAACAATAAAGTAGCCTCGGACTGGACTGAAACTTTGATTGACTAAATGCATACACACGGTAAACGTAAAGTTTGAGTTTCAGGCGATGAATGGAGACTGGGTGTTTGGAATGCTAGAGGAGTGAATGATCTTAAAGTAAGAGAACTACGAGAAACTATGCATGCTAGGAAACTAGATATTTTATGTGTACCTGAGACAAAGAAAAAGGGATGCGAAAGTAGAAACATAGAAAATGGGGTGTTGAAAAGCGGTTTTGAAATATGGTTAGGAGTAGATAGGGAATCACATGGTAGTCAAGGGGTCGGTTTGTTTATGAATGAAAAAGCAAGATATATGTTCCAAAAACGACTTAAATACTTCTTTTCTCCCCTTTTCAGATAGTTGGAAAAAAATCTTTCTGATTGTAGGATTTATTATAAAGATACGCAAATATACGCTAAAGTAAAGGAATTACCTTCTTCATTTTAAATCAAATACAAATTTAGTCATTTTTATCTGAAGAAGATTGAACATAACATATGGTCGTTGCGAACTTTTGGGTTTCTATTATACGATGAAAAGAAACGAGCGTGAAGCGCGAGGTTCACATGATGATCAAACGAAATATCGAGCGCGAAGCGCGAGTGTCGTGATGAGAATGTGTTCCTTAAGGTCGATAGAACCTTAAGTAAATTAGTTCTTCTTTTTATGTAAAACTGACATAATTAAACCAAAAGCAGGTCATAACGATGAAGCTTTAAGAGAGTATTAGCCCGCGAAGCGTGCACTAGCGAGGACACGAAGTGTGAAAACCTAGACGACAAATGTGTCCGAGCGCGCAGCGCGAGGTGAATACATTATCGAGCGCGAAGCGCGAGATCCAACAGGTGCGCGCCCCAGGCGCGCTGAAACTTGCGAGCGAAGCGAGCCGCGCGCGAAGCGCGCTATGAGAATGTGCCCGCGAAGCGGGCAGATTTTTTGTTTTGTTTTTGGAGTAGCAGTGTTTCCACTAGTTTGTACAGCGCTTTGCCCTCTATTTCAGATAGCTCCCACCCCAAACGCAATAACGCTGCTACTCTAAACATTCGTACTGCGGTGGCCTTTACGAGACTGCGCGCGCCGAGAAAGCGGCGATCTTGAAGAACGGTACCCGCTCTCGCCTATACTTTTGGGACAGCAGCGATCCGAAAAGAGTAGCCAGGATCTCCTTTATGCGTGGCACGGCTGCGCACCCGTCTTTCGTACAGCTGGTAGCTCGTAAATTTTTCAGTGTACATATTTTTCACCAAAATTACCGGGCACAAAATTTTTTTCTGCAGCATAAATTAGCACAAAATAAGCACTCAATTATAACATAGCGCCCATATCGATATGACAATGTTGTGATTCCAACTTCCGGGACTTGAAATGTTTGTATTTTTTGGCTAGTTTAACAAAGTACCTAATTTTTTTAATTGCAATTTCAATATTGTTGTCGGTCCCCGTGTGAAAAAATTTGGTGGCGCTGTATTGTTTCTGTCTAGTCCGCCTTGAGTTCACACTGGCGCGCCACAGGCTGACTGTCCAGTGACTAGACTGGGATGTAACGCTCGGATCGACTAGTTTCTAGACAGATCGGCTATTTTGATAAAAAAAATAATGAACAATTAAATAATACAATTATTTTTTATACGATAAACGTCTCTTGTACATACGCCGGATGTCGAACTTCTGATGTAACTTCCTATTATATTGTTGTAACTTTGTCCCGTCGCCTTAATACCTCGGCCATCTAAAAGTTATTCTGTCGGATATGCAATTCAATTCATTACATCCCAATATTTATTTCAATAAAACATGTACAATTTTTAAACATTCAAAGTGCTTGATGTGTGAATAAATCATTGAGAATGATAGCGTTTGTATGATTTGACTTGCGATTAGACTATGAAATAATGATTGTTTATTATTTCAAATAATTAATACGTTAGGCTTAATTATCCTTTACGCAATAAATAAATAATTACAATAAATTAAATGAGTCATTTATAATAATATTTGATTTTTTGGAATATCGTCAATATTATACATAGCATTATACATATTATAATTATTATAAATTTAATAAAAATTTATTAAAACTCTGCTATACCTATGATTAAATTAAAAGAAAATGTTTTTGAACATTCTTAAAAAAATCGTTTTTAAAAATACAGTTCTTGTATTAAGATTTCGATCACCTTCAACAATTATTGCTTACTATCTTAAATATGCAAAAGTGTACAATTAATTATTGCTGGAGCATCTGTGCAATTGCGTATTGTAATTTCTTCAATCTTTTATTCTAAAATGATTATTTTCTGAATTCACCTCTGTCATTTTTTCTTGAGCCCAAACCGTGATTCTATCTAGAAACTAGCTGAAATCAGAACAATCTTTATATATTCAATTTCGTAACGAACTCCTAGATAGCGCCAAGACTAGGACTAGACAGCAAAAAGGTTTAAATCAAACACCCAGCAAAACTAGACAGCGCCAGTGTAGCGCCAGGCTAGTTTTGCGTGAATAGACAGGCTTGAGAAAAACTGTACTGGCTTCAGCATGATTCAAGACTGCCACGAAATTTTCCCAAACCGGTCGTGCAACGTTTTGCAAATTTAATATTTCCAAGATTTTGACATTTCCAACATTTGCTACCCAAAAACGCAACATTTTCTGTTGTCGCAGGAATTTTATGAGTCAAATTGCCAAGTTGTAAATAAATTCCAAATATAATATGACGTTGGTAATAAGTTATTTATCACTCAGTGCGATTTGCAAAATGTTTGTAATTTTTCGCTAGTTTACAAAAGTAACTAAGTTCTTCAATTGCAACTTTAATATTTTTGCCGGCCAAACAACGTTTTTTAAATTTGATAATATTTAGATCACGACACTCCTAACATTTTCTACCCAAAAACGCAATCTTCGCAATTTTCCCTGAAATTCTAGGAGTCGAATTGCAAAAAATGTAACAATTATATTAAAAACGATCATTTGCGTTATGTATTTAGTTTTGCAAATCATACAATAGTTTCTTTTCAATGGAAAAAAGAAAAAACAACATTGTACAAAACCTTCGGTATTTTCGCTCAGGAGTGATTAACAAAATGTTAATTTGTTTATAATTAACAATGTTGCCGCATCAAGAACGTTTTGAAAATTTAATACAGGATAGAGACTGGGCTAATAGTTACTCAAGTTTGCAAAATGTTTTGAATTTTCGTGGAGAAATGGGTGGAAAACTTTGCAAATTAATTTTTTGGAACAAAATGGCGACCCGACCACGTTAAACATATAAAAACACAAATGTGCCATTTTTTTAAGAACTTCGGAATTTTTGTAAATTGACTCAATTTTTATGTCTAATTCCACTGGCCTGAAGCCTCAGGAGTCAAAATTGGTAAAACAGCCAATTTTTAAAATTTTGTGTTTGGTATTTAGTGAAATTATCTTTAGAAGATGTGGTTTAAAGATATTTCCAGCATGTGTGGACTTTTTAAATATAGAAATGCACTAGAAAGAAATCCACAAGATCTAGGAGTCGAAATGAGATTCACAGTCATTTTTGAAATTTTTGAATTTGGTATTCGACATGATACATTTTTTCACTTGTGATTTTAGAATTTTTTTTTCTATGTTTGGAGTTTTTAAAATTAGTAATACACTAGAAAAAAATGCGCTAGACTCAGAAGTCAAAATTACAATTAGAGTGGTTTTCATAAATTTGGAATTTGTTATTTAATAGAATTATCAACTTCACTTGTGATTTTATAATTTTCTTGAGCATGTCAGGAATTTGTAAGCATAGAAATACTCCAGAAAAAAATCGACAAGGCCCAGGAATAAAAAAAAAAGAAAAATAAACAATTACTTTTATTCTAATTTCGACTAGTGGGTATTGTGAATTTACATTTCAAAACCTCACACGTGCTCAGAAAAATGTTTGATCCACAAGTTATAAAGATTATTTCATTAAATATCAAAATCAACATTTTGAATAGTAAATGGAAATTTTTTTTCAGAAAACTGATTGATTTGAATCTCCAAAAAATTGAGAAGATTTTTCTGAAATTTAGGTATGCAAAGAAATATAAACCTCAAGAAAAGTCTAAAACTCTGCAAATAAGAAAATTTTTCAACCTTTTTTTCGAGCATGGGTAACCAAGCTGCACGTGGATCGATTTCAAATTAATTATACTTTTTTAGAACCCTAATATTTTGGACCCACTCTACTGGGAAATTGGAGAAGAATCTTATTATTTACCGAGCTTACCGTAAAAAGTAGTAAATAGAAATGAATAGGTTCGGATATATGACGAATCTCACAAATACCTGTAAGATTGAAGATGGTTTAAAAAGGTAGCTATAATTTCGTCGCCATCGTGTCCCAGAAATGTAGACACTTTTGAAGAGACAGGTGCACTACCTGAGGTGGCAATGTCGCCTTCATGCCGGAACGATTCCCCCTCGCCATAAACTGCAACTGAAATATTGCACCTTCCGAAAGGAAAAACAACAGCCCTCTTGGGTACCTATTGTTTTGTTCAAATCGAGTTCCAACAGTATATTCTGTTTCAAACTATGGATTTGAAAATTTGTTGAATTCAATTAATTTAATTTAAAATTATTTTATTTGAATCAATTTAGTTTGGAAAAAAATTAAAATTTAATTTAATTTTTAAATTTTAATATCTAGGTTTAACCCCCTAATGTTCGTAGATCATCCTTCTAATTTCTATTTGTTTAGCGTATACTATAAAACTGAATATATATATGTATATATATATATATATATATATATATATACCATTAAACCATTTCCCTTTCAGGGTAGGCGTGACACTACCTGATTCGGGTTAGTGTTTCTAGGTTTTTCTTGTAGTTATAAATAACTACAAGTGTGGGCTCACCACACCCACGATGTGCCAACAGCACTCATGTCAGTATTCTTGAATGGTCACCCATCCAAGTACTAACCGCGTCCAACGCTGCTTAACTTCAGTGATCTGACGAGAACTGGGTTTTTCAGCGTGGTATGGCCGTTGGCATTATTGAGACCTTGGTAATTGAATGCATTTTTTAATAATAATATTGGAATATATCAAGAATTATTGAGGCTTCTGTTGGGAAATTATAAAAATTTGCAACAGTAGTCAGTATACTATTGAAATGTAGATTTGTCCATTTTTGAATATTCTAATTTGAAAATATTTTATTTCGAATGTTCTCTTCAACATGTTTAGCCAATAAGTGTTACAAATTGAAATAGTGCAATTCTGAAGGATCTGTTGTCGAAAAGAAAATCGGAAATGTCTTATAACCCAAAGCCTAAGATGGAAATAAAGAATAGATGAATTTGAAGTATTATGAATAAATTTGTGTTATATTAGCCGTTGGTACTATTTATATATTTATATACTGAAAACGTTGGAGATGTTATTTGAGGCAATCAGCGAAAAGGTTCAAAAATATTTCAAGAGGGAACGTGCATTTTTTATGAACTGGCTGTAAATGCCTGGATTTTTATTTCATAACATTGAAAAAATTCGAAAATACGTTAATAAATTTCTTCAAATATCAAGGTATTAACAATTTTCCGAAACAATAATTCATCATTCCTGATTAGAAGCATTTGGAATTTAAAAAAGGTATATATTAAACGATTCTAAATTAAATACGTTCCAAATCAAACAATTTTAGATGACCTAGGTGAAATTTGGACAAAAGCACAATATTTCTAATGTAATAGAAAAGAATTTAACTTGTATCACTTCTTAATAAGAGCGTTTAGAATTTAATAACTTTGAATTGGAAAAATTTTCATCAGATGCTCTCAAAATAGGAAAATCAGTTCAGAAAATAAGAAGCATGGAATTATAACTTTCATTGCAAAATTCAATTAATTAATCGAAATAATTATCGGCGATCGATAAAATAAGAAATCTACATTTTTACTTCTGTTAGTTTTTATTTATATAAATAGAGGTCACCCTATGACTCACAAATGTAACACGCGGAGCTCAGTTTGGCGCGAAACTAGTTTAAAATTTGAATGTCCGTGAAGTTAATATTTGATTTTGAATTGTTGAAATGAATTTAGTTAAATTTATTAAAGAAGAAATCCATCCTCTGAAGAGTCTCCTTGGTCCGTTCCGCAATTAAGGGTTTAAAAACCCAACCCTTCGATGAGTGTTCTTATTTTCGCTCTGAAAACGGTAATTTAGGTCAAACTAGCCAAATGAATTGAAACTATTGATTTTAGATAAGGAAAATAGCAAAGATGAATTTATTCAATTATTTCAGATGTAGAATTTGACGAAGGTAAAACCGGACGCGTCCGAGCGCAGCTTGAATCTCAACTCTGTGATTTCGTCGATGGGAGCTTTGGTTCCGTCGCAGCGGTCCTTAGCTCCCCACTCTTTCATGCTTTTCTCTCTCTTACAAATTACCTTTGCTCTCAATCTTCCTCTACTTATCCCTACTCTAATTATGACTAATTCCTTTGCCGATATCGTAATACGTCTTCTCATGTGAGGAATGTTCGTGACTTCATAAGTTCACATTTCACCGGATTTAACGATAAAGTCCACGCACGGACATTATTTATATTATAATTCGGAGAACTGACTGCCGGAGGTCCTAACCGTCTCTATGAAAGTCTAAAAAATTATTTACTCG
>CAKNYM010039080.1:0-17055 GCA_932195095.1 Andricus curvator
AGTAAAATGTCACTGATTCTCATTTATTTTCAAATAAATTTGAAATTTAAACAAATTTAATTTTTTAAAATAAATTTTTAATTTTCAGATACCTTTCTAACTTTTGAATTTATTTTTTAATTAATTTTTAGTTTTTGAATAAATTTTTAAATAAATTTTCAATTTTAGAATAAATTTGTAATTCCTTAATTTTTTAATCAATATTGATTTTCTTATTCTACTTGACCATCGTGAGTCATTTATTGGTTATTCTTGATAACACTTGAATATATTGAAACTTTACTCTAAAATTGAATCCGTAAAATGTCACTGATTCTCATTTAAAATTCACTGTTTTCTCTTTTCTCACGATTACAAGCAGTGAAAATCCAACGTCAATCAGTGAAAACTGACTGAAATCTTCAGTAAATGACACCGAAATGACTGAAAATTTGAGCGAAATTGAACTGATTTGCTAATGGATTTACACTAATATAAATCGCAGGAAGAAAGTCACTGCGAATCACTGAAACTTCACTGATTCATGTGTTGGGAGTAATATTTTAACAAGATAAAAATTCACTGGTATATGTTTTACACTTTTCACATCAAATAAAAATAAGACAACTTGTATTTTTTACGGTTAGAAGGACAAAACAGTGTTTTTCAATTACAAGAACTGCCACGGTGTGCCTCGACTAACTTCAACCCAAAAGGGCTTGCATATGCCGGTTTTTTTCTGAATATACTTCTGGGATGCCCCACGATAATTTTGAGCCCAAAAAGAAAAAAATCGTTTCGGCCCTTTTTGAGAAAACTCTTTTTTTGATTTTTTGGAAGAGGTTAATCAACATATTTTAATGAAAATAAGTTAAACGGGAAATTTCATTGACTCAAACCATTCAGTTTGGCAACCAAAAAAGGGCTACAGGCGCTGAACATCTTACGAGAACTGAAACCCTTCAATATTTTTGAAAAATGGTAATAATTGCCGAATAATTAATTAAAGGCGACTTAATTTTGAGTAGATCTAAAAAAAAACATTGCTTTAGCTCTAATAGAACCAAAATGATGGCGTTTTGAATATGACCCTTTTTTTTATGAAATTTTGTTTAACATCAATTTTATAAATAAAATTTCTCGTTTTTCAAAAGAACTCATTTCCTCAGGGTTTAAGTGAAAATTGCCAGTAAGTTATTTTAAAAAGACTTAATTTTGAGTAGATCTAAAAAAAAAAGAATGCTCTAGTTGTAATAGAACCAAAATGATGGCCTTCTGAATATGGCCCTTTTTTATGAAATTTTGTTCAATATCAATTTTTTAAATAAAATTTATCGTTTTCCAAAAGAACTCATTTCCCGATTAATTCAGGAGAAAGTTGCCACCAGATAGGTTAAGGAGGACCTGATTTTTAGCAAATATAAAAAAAAATGCTCTCGCTCTAATCGCATCGAAATTATGGCCTCCTGAAAATTACGCTTTTTATGGAATTTTGTTGAAATTTTTTTTTAATTTTTCATTTCTGAAGGATGAGACATCGACAAATGTTTTTATCATATTGTGTATCTTGTGCTTGAATTAAATGAAGTCTTAATTAATTTAATTATGAACTGAAAACTTTTATTAATCATATTATGAAAACATAATTATGAGCTTAAAATGAGTGAAGGCTATTATATTCACATATTGCACGTTGTAGCCTGATTGCGTAGTCTGGATGATTCTTAGAGACTTTATATTTTGTCCAGACGGCTTTAAAATCTGAGTGAACAGGTTCCAGCATGTCCAATGCTCAGGAACTTATTTATTTTTTAAAAAGGAGATATTTTATTTTAAAAATTGATAAGATTTTGATTTTGTATTTAATTTATTAAAAAAATCATGATTAACAAAATTCCATTAGAAAAGGATCATATTCAGAAGGCCATAATTTCGATGCGATTAGAGCTAGAGCATTTTTTTTTTTAGATTTGCTAAAAATCAGGTCATCCTTAACCTATCTGGTGGCAACTTTCTCCTGAATTGCTCGGGAAATGACTTCTTTTGGAAAACGATAATTTTTTTTTTAATTGATATTAAACAAAATTTCATAAAAAAGGGCCATCTTCAGAATGCTATAATTTTGGTTCTATTAGAGCTAGAGCAATCTTTTTTTTTGATCTACTCAAAATTAAGTCGTCTTTAATTAATTATTCGGTAGTTTGTACCATATATGCATAAGGAATAACTTATTTCCCCAAAACTATATATATATATTTTCATTCAAATTATTCGCTTAAAATCAACTTCTTAGGACCATAACTCCCAAACTTTTAGAGATAGAACATTCGATTTTTTGTTCATTTTGCAGAAAATTTCAAACACTTTAATTCTTGTCAAGGTGTTTGGGACATAGGATGAACTGGAATAAGGCAATTTAAAAAAAAAATGATTTTTTACTCAAAATTAAGTCGCCTTTAATTAATTATTCGGCAATTATTACCATTTTTCAAAAATATTGAAGGGTTTCAGTTCTCGTAAGATGTTCAGCGCCTGTAGCCCTTTTTTGGATGCCAAACTGAATGGTTTGAGCCAATGAAATTCCCCGTTTAACTTATTTTCATTAAAATATGTTGATTAACCTCTTCCAAAAAATCAAAAAAAGATTTTTCTCAAAAAGGGCCCAAGCGATTGTTTTCTTTTTGGGCTCAAAATGATCGTGGGGCATCCCAGAAGTATATTCGGAAAAAAACCGGCGTATGAAAGCCCTTTTGGGTTGAAGTCAGTCGAGGCACACCGTGCTGCAAAAAATATAGTCTTATGACAGTTGTATTTTTTGTATAGTTAAAAACACATTTTGCACAAAAATGTTAAAAATGTAATTGATGTTATCGCAGCTTCAATTCAAAAAGGAAAGAAAGAATTGTAAAGAATTACGTGAATCAAAGAAAATGTAAAACTAAATATGCCTAATTGAATATTTTTAAACCTTACTTTATTTTATTTTATAAACTTTATTTAACTTTGTTTTAAAATGTATGTAAACGTTTTAGTATTATTTTAGCACTGTGATGTCCTACCGATCAATTATATGCTACGAAACAGAGATTAAAATTAACGACTTACCGATTTCATCATCCCTCTCCACATATGACCGCTTTCTGGCCTCCTTGTCATCGTATTCGTGCACATCTTCCTCCTCGTCCTCTTCCACATTCTGCTCCTCATCCACTTTTTCATCCTCCTCCTCACAATTGTCAAAACTGGATGGCATCTCCTGGTCCTCTTCAAAAAAGGTTTCATCGTCGTCGTCGTACTCGTCGTCATCGTTGACCTCCATCTGAATGTCGTCGTTGTCATCGTCATTTAAAGATTTATTTTCTTTGTCACTGTCGTTGTCGTCGTTATCACTGTCGCACAAGTCCACAATTTCAAAAAAACTATCACTATTGTTTCTCTGAACTTCACTTTCTGAACGAACACCCACGACGTCCTCGTCGTCATCAATGAAGATGACATCGGCAGCCGCCGGTGTTATCACGGGCACTGATAACGATGATGATGATGTTAAATCGACAGCCGCATTGACCATTACCGTATCATCATCATTTTGGTCCACGATTCCGGGTGCTGTGGCTGACTGACTTGCAGGTGGCTGAGATGTTGAAGGGTTGTTGTTGCCATCATCTTCAGATATTTCCCCAAGAGCTGGAAGAGAAAATAAAAATTATTATTATTATGTTATTATTGCTATAAAAATATTTGAAACTACTGTATCTAAGAATATAATAACTTAGTTCGACTTACCATTTCTGTAAAACTCTCTAAGCCTGTCGATCCGGATTTGCTGCTCATCAATCTCTCTTCTCCGGGTCATCATCATTTCGCGCACCATCGCGTTATCGCCAATCACTCTCAAAACGCGATCGACCCCGACTCCATCGAGGAATGTCAGCAGAAATTTAAGGATTAACCTTAACTCACATTCCTGTAAGTCTCCTGACATTCTACACATGGTGATGATATTCGCTAATATCGTTGCCACGAACATTTTAATAACGTTTGAAAAAAGGTTTTAGGAAAACTTGAAAAACGAGAGAGCTCTTGCTTCTTGCGTTGATCAAGAGAAACTGTGGATTTGAAGCTGAACAGGATGGCTATATCAAAACATCAAAGGTGCATGGGGGTGGTGGGAAAAATTAGACGTTTACACCGAGAACCTATCATCTTGCAGAAAATTCCGAGGAAGTGAGAAATATAGACAATTTTCGCATTTTCAGAATTCCTATTGGAAAGACATAATGACCATTCAGGTGCTTTGCCACACCTCCATTTTTCATGGGAACCATTGTCAGAATTTACCCGAAAATGATAAAATCTCAAAATATGGAGAAAAATATTAGACAACAACCAGCCTGGTAGTTATTTGAAGAGGTCATATACTCTGTGAATATATGGCAAACTTTATTACATGCATCTCGTAGAATACGTACAATACAAGCATCCTGAGCATCATCATTAGGCTGACCGTCTAGACCTCAGTCTAGCCCAACTTTGTACAACAGGTATCTAGAGAGAGACGGATTAACTGTCTGGGGATAGAATTCGAGAGGCGTTTTCATAAATATTTTAAACACGCAAACTCTGGTTAAGTTTGCACACGAACGATAATATCCTAAGTGTTTTGCCGCAAATTTATTTCAAATTTAACAAGATTTTGTAACGGTTCAGTATTATCTAAATAACTAACAAACATTTACACGTCCGGCACTGAACCGGTAAAGGTTGTCTGCAGAATGTCTCAGCTACACAATCTCTCTCTCTCTTTCTCTCTCTCTATTTACCTGTGTCACGAGGCTATTACGGATAATAATCTCTTTCAATCAATGCAGTAAATTAGGTATTCCATGGGTGGAATTATGGAAAACTTTTTTTAAATATATTTCACCTGTATTACTTAAAGAAATTCACGTATATTTTAAGTATTTTATTTTCACCATCAATTACGAGTACTCATATGCTGTACAAGAATAGACTTTTTTCATACACATGTGTGAAAAGCAGATAAAAACGGATGTGTGGGATACATATCTTCGTCACGCGCTTCTCTCTCAAGAGAGAAGATATTCTGATTGGTTGACCACATGTGCCGTCATATCTACGCCTCCCCACTAGGATAGAGCCATGCGTGAGGTATAAAAACTGCCGCGCCGCACAAATGCTTCAGTTACACTCTGAAAATTTTAACATATAACATATCCCAGTCTCCAGAGTCAGACGATGGAATCTAGTATCAATCAGAGTGAAGCCTCACATGATTTGATAGTGAAAAGTGTCTCGAAAAAACGAATTTGTCCTGCGGATATTTCATTATCATCATCTGAAAGTCGGGCAGTGAAAAAAGCAAAATATTCACCTCGTCAACCTCTGCTTCTTGCAACAATCTACGAATTGAATAACTCCTCTTCGAAAAAGGTTATTCTTGGTTTGGAGATTCAATCCGACGGCTCTTTCGAACCAGTTATACGTCTCTTGGATGACAAATCTCATGGAATATCCTTCAATCGTGATGAATGGCTTCAATTTCAACAAAAATTCGATGTCGTTTGCTCCTACTTGGAGGATCTATGCAACAGCTATAACCACGACTTGCGTTTTCAACCGATTAAAATTGGACGTTATAACTTGTTTTTTACAACCTCGTATAATGCAAAAGCTATTTTAATCGAGAAGATTGTACAGAACAAGACAACGACAACAGCAGTCTCAGCAGTAAATAATGAGACGCAAGGAAAAAATGAGAAACTCTATATCCCCGGCATTGTTCTTCAAGCACCCACATTTCAAGGCCTCGTTAACATCGTCGTTTGTATTGATGAACACATCAAGAGCATGGAGAGAGTTTTATCGAATGTCAAGCTCTGCAAGGATATTTTCACGGAAGAATTATGTGCTTATTTTTTGGCGGAGAAAATACACAGGCCATCCACTGAATTTGTGCGTCAAATGGTGAATGTGAAATTTGAGTACTTTAAACAGCAGCTAAAGTCCAAATTGTCCCCGGAATTTGTAAATTCACATTTTGAACTTGTGTGTTGTGAAATATCATGTATTCTAAATGGTCACATTTCAAACTAAGTGAAAGATAATCTGTGTAAAATATTAAAAAAATCTTAATTACACTTAAAAAGATTTTTCGCAGCTTTTTTTCTACACGTTTGATTTCAAAATATACCTGACATGTGTTCTATAATAATTCTTTTGTAACAAAAACATTTTTTAATTTTATACCAAAAATAGCTCAGACAAAATTTTAATAATAAATTTTATGATTTTTAATGATCAAAAATGCTTGTCTACATTTAATATCACCGACCAAAAGTATATTTCTCTTCGTGTGTGTGTGTGTACTATGTAACAGTATGTGTATGCATTTTTGAAATGAAAAATATTACTTGACATTGTTAAACAAACTTTGAAACTGTTATCTACAACCACTTTCCGAAACTGAAATAAAAATGCTTTTAACTAATATGATATTTTTTCAATTTTCCTAAACCATCCTAGCGTGCGAAAGTGTATGGGATTAAGACCCCAGATCAATTAAGATAAGATAGGATCTTGTCATGGGCACTCGAAAACAGATTGTGAAGGCTTTTATTTGTTGAAATTGAGCAGGTAGCACCTGGCAAAATCAAAACGAGAGCAGACAGTAAAGGTTTTTACTTGTTCAAATTGAAAAGTGTTTGAGGGACTAAAAACATCATAAACTCTACACTCTTTTCTCTATCTTCCTGTTGAAAATGTGAGATAATAAGTGCTGGAGGCAAATAATAATTATATTTTCACAGCATTGGCCGGCGCGGGTGGGCCAACGCGTGAGATCGCCTGATGATAAGCTGATCCAGGCGATCCGGGAACGCGGGTGCCGGGTACTAGCTGATTGTCGGCATGCGAACCAGGCTGTAATAAGCTTAAAAAGCCTGGCCCGTGCGTGGAACCGGAAAAAGCTTATATAGGTTCCACACTGTCCGCGGTTACAAGCTGATTAGTTTTCAGAAAATACTTTTTGAAGTATTAATTTCAAATAATATTATATTCAATGAATTATTTATTTTAATTGATATTAACATTACTTTATTAATTAATAATTTAGTTTAATTTATTTTTTTAAGTTAATTTAGTAATTAAAAATTAATTAATTTTTAATTTTAATTAATTTTCAATTTTTATTGATTAATTAATTAAAAATAACTTTTTAAGTTTAATTAATATTTTTAGTTTCATTTTAATTAATTTATTAATTGATAATTTAATTAATAATTTATTTATTATGTTATTTTACTATAAATGATGAACTATAGTATGGTTTTCGGACCAAGTGGATGTGGGAAAACTTGTTTTGTCAAAAAATTCTTAAGTTACATCGATGTCATGTGTGATACACATTTTGAACATATTCTTTTTTACTATTCAGAATGGCAGTCAGGTTATTCTGAATACGGTAAAACCATAGAATTTCGAGAAGGATTACCGCAACCAGCTGATTATTCTAACGATAATGACCGTCCTAAGCTCGTAATTATCGATGATCTTATGCGTGAATCTTCAAACAATACAATTGTAGATCTTTTCACTAAAGGCAGTCACCACAAAAATCTTAGTGTTATCTTTATATCGCAAAATTTGTTTCATCAGGGACATGGACAAAGGGATATATCACCAATATTAAATTAATAACAATGATTCTTTATTTGTAAAAGTAGTTTTATATTGCTGTATCGAACTATTTTATTGAAAAATCGTTTTTTTTTTGTTTGAAATCAATTTTTTTAACTGAAAATTTAACTATTCTGTTTTTGGTTGAAAATTGGTCGGTTTTTAGTTGAAAATTCGTGCAGTTTGTTGAAAATTCATTCTTTTCTGGTTGAAATATCAACTACTACATTTTTCGTTCCGAATCCATCTATTCTGAATGAAGATTTAATTACTTGGCTGAGAGTTACTCTTTTGTTAAAAATTAATTTTTTGTTGTTAAAGATTCATCATTTTAATTGAAAGTTCATCTCCTTGGTTGAAAAATGAGCTATTTTGTTAAAAATTCGTTTTTTATTTCCCTGAAAATTAATTTTTTTACTGAAGATTGAACTATTCTTGTTGCAACTTTAACTATGTTGCTGAAAATTTGTTTTTTTTTTCTGTTGAAAATTATTTTTTTTTTACTGAAAATGTAACTATTCATATATTTGGTTGAAAAATTATCTTTTTTAGTTGCAAATGTTGACTTTTTTGGTAGAAATTAATCTTCTGGATTGAAAATTAATTTTTTTGTTTGAAATTTAATGATTCTAGTTAAAGACTCATCATTTTAGTTGAAAATGCATGTTTTTAGTTTCAAATTCAACTATTCCAGTTGAAAATTCATCACATTGTTTGAAAATGTTTTTTTTCTACCGTGAAATACAACTATTCCAATTGAAAATTATATCCTTTCAGTTGAAAATCCATCTCTTTGGTTAAACATTAATTTTTAAATGAAAATTTAAATATTCAATTCTTGGTTGAAAATTTATCTTTTCAATTGAAAATTCATGTATTTTATTGAAAATTCGTGTTCTTTAGTAAAAATTAATCTTCTTGGTTGAAAATTCATCTTTTTGGTCGAAAAATTAACTATTCAAGTTAAAGTATGATCATTTCAGTTGAAAATTCATGTATTTTTTTGAAAAATCGTCTTTGTGGTAGAAAAATTAAGTATTCCAGCTAAATATTCATAATTTTAGTTGAAAATTCATGTTTTTCCTTGAAAATAAAACTACTTGGTTTCAGCTATTTGTTTGAAAATTGATCTTTTTTAGTTGAAAATTAATTTTTTTGATTGAAAATTCAACTATTTGGTTAAAAAATCATTTATGTTTTTGAAAATCCAAATTTTTATTTGAAAAGTTAGGAATTTTAAGCTTTAAATTTTAGGTATAAGTAGATAAAATAAAAATTTGTTTGAATTATTGTTCAAATTCATGGACTTTAAGGGACAAATTCAAGAAATGATTAATTATGTTTTTAGTATTATTTAATTATTTAATTAATTGATCTTGCTAAAATATTTAAGAATATCTTGTAACATTAATTGAGTTCCTAGAAACTGAAAAAAAAAACATTATTTATGATAAACTCGCAAAACTGTATACATATTCCGAGTCGATTGCTTGAAAGTATGCGAAATATTTGAATGGCTCTATGCTATGAAAAATTATACATGGAAAAAACTTGAGATACCTGGAAAAAACCTGGAATTGTCAGGGAATTTTTCTCCGGGATTTGAGTAGACACCCTGATCACTTAATACGAATTATATTGTTGTTTTTAAAAATCCTCGAGACCGACCTCAATTTCAACATCTTGCTCGACAAATATATCCAGAAAATCCTCGTTTTTGACAAGAAGCCTATCAGGATGCAACATCTAAGCCTCATGGATACCTTCATCTCGATTTAAAACAGTCTACACCCGATAATTGTCGTTTTAGAACAAATATCTTTCCAACCGACGGTTTTTCATATGTGTACATACCTGTCAAAAATATAAAAGGAGTTGCTCGAATTGATGGAATACCAGTTGTACGTCTGTAATGGCGTCGAGTGCACGTAAACACATTGGTGAAAAAAACACAGTAGCTCAACAATACGACCCAAACTCCAGGTAATATCATGACCAGGCTCGATGCTGAAATGAATCAAATATTACAATCTCCATTCTTGAGAGATGAACGTGAAAAATGGAAAATGTATCAAGTTTTACAAAAATTTTTATTTTTTACCTAGGAAACATGGAAACATAAAAAACTGAATAAAGGGCAGGATAATCAGAGAGATAAAAATATGGGTTTTGCAACCAATATTAATGATAATGTTGATGATGAGGGGGAAGATTATTTTAAAAATATTGATGATATTATTGCAACGATTCCAAAAACTTTTAGAAATAAAGGAAATGTTTTAATCCAACGACTTTGTGAACCAGATGTACGAAAACGTGGGAAATGGGCTTCAGATGGTTCTCTTTTTATAGATGGTAAATCTTTAAAAAATGCAAATATTATTGATCCAATAAACGATGCATTGAGGTTGAGAAAAAAGGTAAAATCGGCGGGGCGAAGTGAGTTTGCCATGATCCTTCGTCAAAAAAGGCATGTCTAGAGAGATTGTCGGAAATAGAGAATACTGGAAAGAAGATATAATCTCTTCGAGAGAGACAGGTAGTCGACGTAGCCCCAAACTATCGTCTAGACTTTATGACTCGCTAATGACAGAAGAAGAAGAAGGCAGCATTAGTGGTAACGAGGTATACACAAGTATCACTGACACCCCAGGTAGAAGTAGGAAGCGAGCAACACCTTGCAGCACGGATTCACCTAAATCTCATGGGACGGGAAGAAGTAGTAGTCAGTGGAAAACATTGTTTCTGAAACCATGAAATTATTAGAAGAAATATATTTTGACCCATCTCATGAAGCCTCTTACGGGGGTATTGAAAAACTTGTAAACGCTGTGCGTGGAAGAGTCTCACGTTCAAAGGTAGTTGTATGTATACCATTAAGCCATTTCCCTTTCAGGGTAGGCGTGACACTACCCGATTCGGGTAGTGTTTCTAGGTGGATAGTTTTCCTGTAGTTATAAATAACTACAAGTGTGGGCAAGATTGGTTAAAATCTCAAGATACATATAATCTACACATACAAATTCATCGACGTTTCAGAAGAATAAATTACGATATATCATATATAGATGATTTATGGAAAGCAGATTTAGTTCATTTAAGGCATTTAAAAGATTCCAACGATGGATACTTGTATCTGCTGGTGGTAATTGACGTGCTGAGTAAATAGGCTTGGGTTGAGCCTCTTAAAGATAAATCTGTGAACGAAGTTAGAAAAGCTTTTGAATATATTCTCGAGAAAAGTGAAAAACGATTTCCCGTCTGTCTTCAGATCGATAGAGGAAAAGAATTTCTCGGTGCAGGTTTTCAAAATTTTTTATCAAATCGAGGGATAAAATTTCGTGCCGTACGTGATCCAAATGTTAAGGCTGCTGTAGTTGAACGATTCAATCGCACACTAAAAGAACGTATGTGGCGCTTTTTCACTCATAGTAATACGCATCGTTACATTGATGTGCTACAACAGATTTTACAGGGTTATAATAATGCGTTGTAAAAAGCCTAAATATAAGGTCTCCGATTACGTACGGATCAGTAGAGGGAAAGGTGTCTTTGCGAAAGGGTATGAAGCTGGATGGACAGAAGAGATTTTTGTGATAAAACGAGTAATTAAAGGTCTTAGACAAAATCCATATGTTTACGAGTTACAAGATCTGACTGGTGAGAATATAGACGGAGTTTTTTTACGAGAGAGAACTATCGGGTGTGAAGAAAGATACTGATATTAATGAGACAGAATTTATAATTGAACGAGTGATACGTAGTAGGGGGAAGGGTTCCAAAAAACAATTACTTGTCAAGTGGATGGGATATTCTGATAAATTTAATTCCTTGATACCTGCTACTCATATAAAAAATTTACAATGAATAACGATCAATTTCACCTCATTTTACCGAGCAATAGTAGTATGAAGTATTTTCCCCACAATACTACGAGTCGTTTCACTACACAACTGCCTCACGAAATACGTTTACAGGGTCGTTGGGCTGTTGGACTTACAGAAATTCAATTTCCAAGAACATTTCTTCATGTAAGACATGAGTCACCTAATCGAATGAAAAATTGCATAGCTTTAATGACAAATGTACCGAGTAGTATGAATGAAGAAAAAAATGATGAAAATTACGAGAGAAAAATGAATGAAGCGAAAATTGACGCTGAAGATTTACTTGTTAAATACTCGCTTCCTTACGTTCTTAAAGAGGACGCCGAGTTGTCTGAGCTTAATGACAATGCTATTAGAGATAAATGCAGCGCAGGTATGCTAACTGGTAAATGGTTAACTCCTATTGTCTCCGTGTTTCGACCTGGTGTGTACCCTCAGGTAAACGATCTTGTCCGGGCGATAAACCAAACACCGATTGCTCGAGAACACGTAGGATTAATTTTCCAAAAAGACAAAGATTGTTATGTCAAAGTTGAAAAAATTTGTCAAGACGATTGTAAGATAAAGGGACGACATTTTCTTGCAATCAGTGAAAAAGTATCTCGTATACTTTGTTTTACACCACAGCAATTAATATCAGATAATCCTCATTATGCTAATCACCCTCCAAGTCTGGCACGTGGTTTACCCGAGAAAATGTTTGTTTATTGCGATATTTGTGAACCTCACATTACGGGTGGTGCAAAAACACCGCTTTTACGTATTATACCTGTAGATACCCGAAACTACATTTTTTCATCTACACAAGTTACACAGTTTTCATCTCCAAATTACATTTCACTTCTTCATACAGAATTTCGCACGATAGAAATAGATATAAGAGATCATGTTGGACTGCCTATACCATTCGAGTTTGGCACTCTGACAGTGACACTTCTATTAAAAAAAATTGATTAAAGAAGGAGAAGAAGAAAAAACACATTAAATGCTCAAGTAATAATGAGTTATTACGTAGATTACTACACAACACAAGTAGGTGGAGGGGGAATATCAAAAGTTTATGTCGGATCGTCCTATCAGAGAGGTCATGGAATCGGCAGTTTTCTAGGTGGGCTTTTTCGACGTGTGTTGCCGATACTAGCGAGAGGTAAGGAGGCACTTCGAACAGGTGTTAACGTTTTCAATGATGTCGATAGCAAAGTACCACTCAAGCCGGCATTTAAATAGCGTTTCAAGGAATCTGGTCAAAATTGAAAAGAAAATATTTCGATAAAATTCATAATCTTATGAACGGGTCGGGTTATAAATTTGGTGTGAAAAATTTTAGACCTCAGTTACCCGGAGTTCGTGGTATAGAGAGTATCACGCTGGTTAAAAAAGGGATTAAGCGGAAAAAAGTTAAGAGGCTTGGTACAACGCATAAATCGAAGAAGAAGAAAAGGAAAGGAGTAAAAAATAGGAAATCTAAAAAGAGAATCAATAGTGGTAAAAACAGGAAAAATAAGAAAACACAGAAGAAATAAAAGCGCAAAACTAGTGTGGGAAAAAAACGTTCAATTTCGGACATTTTTAACAGTTAATAACTAGATTATTATATAATGTCCTTTTTACACTCATATTCTAGCGAGAAAACTGAAGTAGATCTTTTCTCTCTTCTACCTACTAAAACGCCGATAGAGTTTGTCATTCCAGTCCACGGCGAAGAATACATAGATCTCGCTCATACAATGCTCAGTATACGCGTCAAACTGGAAGGACCCGCAGAAACTGCTGCAAATGCAGCCAGTCTGAAAAATGTAACTGTGATAAACAATTTACTTCATTCGATGTTCAATCAGGTGGACGTGTATTTCAATCAAAAACTCATTTCTCCTCTAAACAACGCATACGCGTACAGAGCTCACCTGGAAACATTGCTCAATTATGGACCAGCTGCAAAAAAGAGCTATCTGACTTCCGCTCTCTGGTGTGTAGATACTGCAGGAAAAATGGAAGATTTATCCAGCGGAGATACAGGCATCGATACCCGTCGAGATTATTTTGGTGGAGGCAAAACAATAGATCTAATCGGTCATCTGCATTGCGACATTTTCAATCAAAACAAATTTCTTCTCAACGGAGTGGAGATGCGTCTTCGGCTCGTACGTACAAAAGATGTTTTTTCCCTAATGGATCCTTTCAAGACATGCAGTTTACACATTCTGGAAGCGTCCCTCCTTGTTCGTCGTTCAAAAATAAGTCCCGGAATTTTACTAGCACACGCAAAAGCTCTATCACAAGGAACAGCAAAATACCCGATAACAAGAGTCGAGGTTAAAGCGCTTACTTTACACGGCGGTATTCATGGTGAAACTCTTGATAATGTTATTCTCGGACAGTTGCCTAAAAGAATAATTATCGGTTTCGTAGAGAACAGAGCTTTCAACGGGAATAGAGCACTTAATCCATTTAACTTTCAAAATTACAAGATTAATTTCTTATCTCTTTACGTCGATGGTACACAAATACCTTCGAAATCTCAGCAACCAGATTTTTTCCAAAAAAAATCTTTACGTTGATGCTTATCACACTCTTTTCTCTGGCAGTGGTATTCACTTTCTTAATGAGGGTAATGATATCGATAGAGGTGATTACTCAAAAGGTTTCTGTATTTTTGCTTTTGATCTTACCCCTGATCTTTCTGCAAATTGTTATTCTCACTGGAATCTTGTAAAGCATGGAAGTCTACGAATAGAGGTACGTTTCGAAGAACCACTAACAAACACTGTAAATTGTATCGTATACGCAGAATATGATAGCGTTTTGGAAATTGACGCGTCTAGCACTTAAAGTGCATTGTGGGTGTGAGACACCCCAAGCAATTTTCAAACTCTTATAAAACATATTTAATTCGAAAAAATTGAGTAAGTGTCGACATCTATCTTTATTTGGATACACTAACTGTAAGTTAAGTCGTTTAGCATTCTGCGTCATGCGTCAGTCTACTAGCAGCAGCTGCTGAAAGTGAAGGAAAAAAAGTCGTGGGGTGTCCGACACCCAGTGTGCACTTAGTGAGTGTAAAAGTAATTTTGAAGCGAATTTTTGTTTCAATTTTATTGACTTTTGTTTACTTTCTAAGGTAAGCATATCATATGAAGTGAAACAATTTTTTTTTCGATTATTTCATACTTTTCTTTGTAGATGGCAATATATACCATTAAACCATTTCCCTTTCAGGGTAGGCGTGACACTACCCGATTCGGGCAGTGTTTCTAGGTTTTTCTTGAAGTTATAAATAACTACAAGTGTGGGCTCACCACACCTACGATGTGCCAACAGCACTCATGTCAGTATTCTTGAATGGTCACCCATCCAAGTACTAACCGCGTCCAACGCTGCTTAACTTCAGTGATCTGACGAGAACTGGGTTTTTCAGCGTGGTATGGCCGTTGGCCATACCATTATAATAATAAGGACCGAAAAACTAAATCTCGTTGCGGCTCTTGCCTGCGTCCGATGTGCAATGATCACCGCGTAGGTGTTTGCGCAGACTGTGGATGTGTCGAATAAAACATTATTGTTTAAATACGTTTAATTATGTTTTCTCTCAATTTCCTGTATTTTTATAGTATTACATGTCAAAGTTTCTCAAATTTTATAATAATAAATCGATTTAAAAGCAAAAAATCGGTTTTATCATTTTATCATAAAATTTAATTTTCAACTATGCAAATAAATATCTTTTTTGAAAGCACCCGTGTTGCAATATTTTATAAATAAAAGTAAACTATTACAAGAGTATAGTCATACATTTTCAGTTTTTTTTAAATAATTAAAATTGCGTGAGTTATGAATTTTTAAGTAAAAAATCCCATTTTTTCGCTATTTTTACCAATAATTTTTTTAACAAACTTAAAATAAATAAATAAATGGCTATAAAAGCAACTGTAAAATATATCGGATAATTTTGTTGTGACGAAATATTCAATAGGGTTTGAACAATACACGATTAAATGCGCTGGGGTGTTGAACACCCACTATGCACTTTACCGTGATTTTTGCCATGTATGCACTTTAAGGGTTAAATAAGTTATTGTTGATTTTGGAGGATAATAAATCATTTTTGCCGCCGTCTTCATTTCTCGAAATTTCACACATCTGACATCCTAATGTACACCTGTGTTTACTTAGGACAGGCTTTGGTCAGGAAATGAGCCTGTTTCAAACATTTGTCCTTGTCTCACTAAAATTCAGCTGTGTAAACATTGGAAAAAGGATGATGAAAAATCTTCAACATACGTCATCATCATATATGCATCTTTTTTGAAGCCAACAGCCCATTTTTCATTTGGCCCAAAGTTGTCTTACAAGTCGGTTGTTTCCTTACGTGGTTTCTCGTTTGCGCATTGCGCGCTACTCTTTGTCACCGCCGTCTTCTTCTTCAAACTCATCACCAACAAAACTTTTTTTTATGTGAAAAATATTATGGACTTCGTGATTCATATTCAAGGCTCTCGTGATCTTGAAAATAACTTTATTGCAAAAGAAGTAGCCGTAATTGCAGTAGATCATAACTATATTGGACATTGGATAGCTGCACCACCTTACCCCTTCTCGGATCTCTGTAGCGCTGCGAAAGAACAAAATAACTGGCTCAACTGTTATTTTCACGGCATCGAGTGGTTTGAAGGAGACACTCCTACGAAGTATCTACATTCAAATCTTCGTGATGTCGCAAAATCAGCTGGTTAGATATATACCCGAGGCCGGGAAAAGCTGCACTTTTGCAAGATATCATGAGTCGACAGATTATCAACCTAGAAGAATTAACCTGTCCTACTTTTAAAAAACGGGAAATCAATAAACACTACTGTTTTCATCACGGCGTGAAAAAAGAAACATTTTTCACATATGCTGTCAATAACGCAACTAAGCTGAAAATCTGGCTTCAAAGTCAAAAACGAGAAAAAATATCGCTTCGTGGTGTCACTCGTTACAGTCAGAGTACACCGAAAACAAATGACTGCTCTAAAATTGACACTCTTGGGACGACGGTGACATCGAGGACGGTCGCTGACAACATACAGATTTCTGTTAAAAAAATCGATCAGATCAAGACTGAGGTTTCTGATCCTGTACCAGAACTGCCTCCACTTGGAAATCCTGGAAACAGAGATGGACAGTCTTCAGATACTTCAATCACTTCAAGTAATACCCGGACATACGACTGGTGTATTCCCCGCGGATCGGATACCGAAGGTGTGGATGAGACCGGCTGCTTTAATTTTCAACACGAATGCACACAATAAAAAAGGATCGCATTGGGTAGCTGTTCACATTGACCGAAATGGCCGAGGAACGTACTTTGACAGCTATGGCCTACCGCCTCTTATTCCTCAACATCCTTATCGTCTGCGAGGAAACTGTACCCTATTCCGATGGAACACAGCAGTGTTACAATGTTCCTCTTCGGATGTGTGTGGCCAGTTTTGTATTATGTTCTTGTATCATA
>CAKNYM010039084.1:0-38391 GCA_932195095.1 Andricus curvator
TTTCAAAACATTGACTTTTAACTTCCCAAGAACAACTTTAGATGTGTGTAATCGCAAAAAAGTCACAGGTTCCGAATTTAAAACTTTTAAGTCGCTAATATAAGAATTTAAAAAAAAATGATTGCTAACTTTTTATTCCCATTGAGTACTCCGTCTCACAATGAACCCCGGCCGAGAAAAGCTAATACAACCGAACCCTACGCAGGAGACCCATAGCGTTGACGAACAAAGTCCGGCAGGCGAAAAAAATTTCTTGGGCCAACCCTGCCCTGACCTGAAAAGCGAGCAAAAAGTTTGCCGACCACTGCGATAGGGGAAAGGGTGACCTGGACAATGGAGGCGATAGAGAAGTATCAGGAGCAGTTAGGAAAGGTACGCTTTGAAGGAGAGTCGGTGGAAGAGATATGGGAGCATCTGAAAGAGTGATGAAAGGGTGTGTACAAAAGAAGATATTTAGAAAGAAGAAGAAAGGAATGGTGAAGCCGTGGTGGGATAGGGAATATAAAAAGAAGAAAAGGAAGGTGAAGAGGAAGTACAAGAAGTGGAAAGAGGGTAATGCGAAAAGGGAGGAGTACGTAGAAATGAGAAAGGGGTTTAGATTGATGTGTAAGAAAAAACAACAGGAAAAGGAGAAAGATCTGGAAGACGAGCTAGGAAATGTTAAGACAGGGGGGGACGTCTGGAAGATAATAAATAGGTTTAGGAAGCGTAGAGTCGGGGTAAGCGAGAAGATAGGCAGTGAGGAGTGGAGGGAGTTTTTTAAAGAATCATTTCAGGGCTCAGATTCAAGGAAGAGGGATGGTGGGAGTAGAAGAAGGGTGGAGGCAGAGATGGAGGAGTTGAATGACGAAGAGATAGACAAACAGATAAGGAAGTTAAGAAGGTCAAAAGCAGCAGGGCTGGACGGGGTAGAGAACGAAGCATGGCTCTTTAGTACACAAGAGGTTAGGGAGAGGCTGAAGGAGGTAGTGAAGAAAGTATGGAGGGGGGAAGGATTCCCAGGAGGGTGGAGAGAAGGGTTAATAGTGCCACTGTATAAGAAAGGAGATAGGGATAGACAGGAAAATTATAGAGGGATTACACTAATGAATACGGCGTATAAATTATTCGCGATGGTGGTGGCGGAGAGGCTGCAGAAGGATGTCGAGGGGAAAGGAATATTGCCGGAGAAGCAGGCGGGCTTTAGGGCGTGTAGGAGTACTATCGACAATATCTACGTTCTGCAGCACGTGGTGGATAGAGAATTAGCGAAAAAGGGGTCGAGAGTGTACGCGTTTTTTGTGGATCTGAAAGGCGGGTTTCCTTCGGTGGATAGGGGGAGTAGAGGAGCGGAACACCCCCGTTTTTGTTCACGTACCGACCAACCTCGTCCTAGTCGCTAAAAACTATTTATTTTTATGTTTTTGGGGGTGCTGAATTCGAATATGAAAGTTATTTTTTTTTCTAAAATTGGGGCTACATAGTCAAAATCGCATTTTTAAGCGAAAACATGGAAAAAATCATTTTGTGTTTTTTGCCGTTCAAATCGCTGAAACTATGCGTGTAATGAATATTTCTTTACAAAATTTTAATGATATACTCTTGAACTATTTCTGAAAGCAACAAACGTTGTCCGAAATTTCCAAGGAATTTTGCATTCATGTGGGAAATTTCGGATATTTTTTTTTCGTTTGCGACTTTATACTTTCGATTGAAAAAGTTGAGGGAGCAAGTTTCGAATTGTTAATTTCTGAATATATAGTATTAAAATATGTAGTTCAAAGAAGTTTTCGAGGAAGTTTCAGCTCGTTATGTGCATTAGAAAAAAAGATATAGCGATTTGAACATGAGCGCTGACTCCGCGCGGCCACCGCGCGCTCCACACGGTCAGCGGGTATTCGCATGCGCAAATTTTGTTAGTTGATTATCCTCGTTTTATTAATTAATTGCAGTGATTTTTGTGTTTTAAATATGCTATATAGGATTCTATAATAAACATCAACTTCGATCTCGTGTAATTTTTGAGAAAATCGAGAAAAATCTGTCGAAAAGGAGTAAGTAATAGTGATATTAAGAAATAAAATATAGGCGTACATTTTAAATAATATCTTTATTCATTTTCATCAGATACTATATTATTTCTATTTGTACAAGATTTTTTACATGAGCAAACATCACAACATTCTAAATTTGCTTGTTTGCAAGGACATACTTCCGTTGAACACGGAGATTTTCCAGAACAGTTACAAAAATATTTTTGTACCAGCTCCATTGCGGTAATGCCTTGATAATAATTCGTGAATATCAAGCCATTTTCAACAATCCATCCGTGATCTGTCAAATAATTTGATACGATTATTGAATTTGTAGCTTGATTCCATTCATTTATCTGCCACAATGCTCGTAATATATGCGCAAATTCATTCGAAGTATTTTAAATTCAGAATTACTTCTAGTTCTTATGTTATTTCATTAAATAACAAAAAACCGTAAAGATTTTTAAAATAAAAAACGTTGAAATTGTATTCTGGCTTAAACATGCAGAATGTATTTTTCAAACTTTATTGTTACTATATTATTATTGTATTGAATAAATAGATAGTAAATGATAAATGTCGATAGTATTATGAAAATTGTACATTTCTTGTGTCATTAAATATAAAATAAATAATCAATTGCATAGGTCGAGGATAATAGGCTCACGAAAGCTAAGCACAAATTCAACCGCTGACCGCGCGTAGGCCGCGCGGAGCCAGCGCTCATGTTCAAATCGCTATATCTTTTTTTCTAATGCACATAACGAGCTGAAACTTTCCCAAAAACTTCTTTGAACTATATATTTTAATACTATATATACAGAAATTAACAATTCGAAACTTCCTCACTCAACTTTTTCAATCGAAAGTATAAAGTCGAAAAAACGAAAAAAATTTTCCGAAATTTCCCACATGAACGGAAAATGCTTTGGAAATTTCGGATAACGTTTGTTGCTTTCACAAATATTTCAAGAGTATGTCATTAAAATTTCGTAAAGAAATATTCATTACACGCATAGTTTCAGCGAGTTGAACGGCGAAAATTACAAAATCATTTTTATCACATTTTTGCTTTAAAACTTGAATTTGACTATCTAGCCCCAACTTTAGAAAAAAATAAACATCATATTCGTATTCAGCAGCCTCGAAAACATAAAGATAAATAGTTTTTAGCGACTAGGACGAGGTTGTTCGGTTATTCATTTTCTAAGCGACTTTTTGGGGGTGTTCCGCTCCTCTAGAGGTTGTGGAAGGCGATGGCGGATAGGGGAGTGGAGAGAGGCCTGATCGAGAGGGTAAGGGAGATATATGAAGAGACCAAAGATAAGGGAATAGGAGGGAAGGGGATTTCGGAGAGATTCTGGATAGATAGGGGGTTAAGGCAAGGGTGTCCGCTTACCCCAACGCTTTTTGCGATTTTAATTGCGGGTATGGAAAGTAAGCTGGAGGCCGGGGTGGTAGGAGGAGTCAGGATAGGAGCGATTAGAATTTGGTCACTAGCGTATGCAGATGACATAGTGTTGCTGGCAAGAAGCAAGCAGGCCTTGAAAGAGATGATGAAGAGGTTGAGAAGATACCTGGATAAGAACAGGTTAGACCTGAATGCGGAAAATTCCAAGGTTATGGTGTTCAGAAAAGGCGGGGAAAGGGATAAGGGAGGGGAGTGGAAGGGAGAGGCGGTGCAGAAGGTGAAAGAGTTTCTGGGTTGGGAAAGAAGTTATTCGCAGATGATTTTGGAAGGAGAATGAAATTGTTTGACTCACTAGTGATGAGTGTGCTATTGTATGGGGTAGAGGTGTGGGGGTGGAAGGAACGTGGAGAGGTAAATAGGACACAGGACAGGTATGTAAAGTGGACACTGGGGTTGGCAAGGAACACGCCTAATTATATTGTCAGGAGGGAGACAGGGAGAACGAGTGCAGGGATTCTAGCAGGGAGTCGGGCGTGTAAATATGAGGAAAAATTTTTGGAAGAGGGGGGAAGTAAGCTGGTTAGGGAGTGTTGGTGGGAAAAGGAGAACAGGAGAGGGGATGGGATGGGAAGATGGAGGTTGAAAGGGAAAGGTATTTTAGAACGAATTCACTGCAGATGGAGGAAATGAGAAGGATGCACGAGGAAGGAAGGAAGGTATATGATCTGGTTAAGAAAAATGGCAAAGGGAGAGAGAAGACAGCAGGGGAAGAGAGAAAAAGAGAGTCAAGGTTTAACGGGAATTATGTTTGGATTATGCCAAGGGCGAGAGCGCAATATTTATGTGAGAAAGGAGAGAAAGAAAGTCAGGAGCTTATAGCGAGAATGATATGTGGGTGCATGGAGAGTTTTAATAGGTTCTGGCTTTCTAGGGAGAAGAGGATGTGTGAATTGTGTGGGAAAGGGGATGCAAGAGTGGAGCACTGGTTGGAGGAGTGCGTAGATGTGGAAAGGAGTGGGATAAGCATGGAGGTATTAATGCATGAAAGGGGGGACAAAGGGGCAGTAGCATGTGTGAAGGGAGTGTTGGGTAAGATAGAGAAGAAGCGAAGGAAGGAGGACGAGGAATGGAGAAGGAAAGATTGTAAGTAGGAGAGGAAGTAGATATAAGTGATATGTAAATATTGTAAATAGTAGATAAGTGCGAGAGAGAAAGTAGGGACATGCGAGCGAGGCGAAGCGAGGAAGGCAAGGCTATAAGAGCGTGCGGTCTTAGAGATAAGGTATGGATGGATGTTAGTTTTTAAGGGTTAGTTTCAAGAAAATTCTGTAAAAAATTGAAGTGTAAGCAAGTGAATTTTTTAAGGCCAGCAGGCTGAAAATTAAACGTTTATCTATCTATATCTATATTTTCCACTTTTCACGCTCATCCTTTGGAGAAGGTGAAAATCAAGTCTACTAAGATTATTGCCAGGTTTGCGTAGTTAAGCCGGGAATTGAGGGTATGATTTGTGCATCACTATTGCTTACAGTATGCTGCTTTAAAGTTTGCACTTGCTATTGCATTTTATCCACTTGATCACTCAGAATGAGTACCATTTTTCTGGCATAATTCATATTTGCTGATGAGATAGTTTTTATTCAGGATGAGCCACTAAACAAATTAGATATTATTTCGCCAATGATTAGTGCAAGTAAAAGAGGTAAAAATTCACCTTTTTGTACGATAAAGTTTTTCTTCTTTTTCCATGTCCCATGGATTTCTGCTAATTTGCGAAGTAGTTTTTTATGTTTTTTTAACTTTAATCTCTGCCACTTCTTAAGTGGTATATTTCCCAATAGAGTTTTTAACGCTCACTCACAAAAACATTTAATGAGTCGGGCAACCGAGGTTTTTAATACAGCACGTCGCTGATTAGCGGTTAGGTGACAAAGAGTATGCATAACTATAGCATGTTTCTTACCGATTGATTTGCCACCTTTCAATATCATTACAAACGTGCAACTGGTACTTGTCCCTCATTGCGGCCTCTCTTCATACCTTTGACAGGTACATAAACGTAATGATAAGGGTCATCTGGAAATATACTGGTCCAAAATCGGCAATTTTCGAGGGTAGATGTTACGTTCCGACTTTTTTAAATTGGATCTGGTAGCTTCCTTCTAGAGGACCAAACTGACCAAATAAATTTTTAATACTAACCCCTTTTTTATAGGTTATTGCCAATTATCTACTTATTGAATTTTTGTAAGTTTTATATTTGTACTAATTTGCTCTTCCGCTCTATAGCTTGTTATGGGATGTTAGGGATATTTAGATGAAAATCGTTATAAATCAACTAAATAGAATATACATAAAACAGGGATGTTTATTATAATACTTTTTACTTTTATAATACTTTTTACTTTTACTTTTCAAAGCCAGATTACTTTGGCTATTCTTGTCCTTACGCGTTGCCGCGCACACACATCATTTACACTTTAATAGTATAAATTCACAAAAGTTCTTAGTGAGCTCTGAACCTAAATCGCTTGGAATACTCTTAAATCCTCCAACAATTTACTAATTCTTTTGTGAATTAGACTTTTTCGAATACTGTAAAATAATTGCTTTATTTCCGCTTTGAGTTTCGGAATTAAAGAAACTATCTGGCGATTCCTCGCGTTACTCTTTAACCTTTTCCACCTCTTTATACACTCCTTTTACTCACTTCCTCTTAGCTCACTTCACCTATAATTTTTTTAGTCTGCGCACTATACCGATAATAGTCCGGGATTTCGCAGACTCCTCGTCGTGAATGTTTTACCACGTTACATGCACGCACTCAGACGTGCCCACGGCCAATTTCAAAATTATATTTTGTTTGGAAAATTACTTCAAAATTCCCTGGCAAAGCTACAGTTGGTCCTGATATCAAATTCCAAGAGCTAGCCCTGGAGGTGGGAATTTATCAAGCGGTTTTCCGTCCGACCCACCAAACGAATTAGAAAACAAAAGAAAACCACGCGTTGATGCCCTTGATCGCAGATCAATTAAAAGAAAGGTTCTCCTCGGTACGAGAATCTCTTTCGACTACCTGGAGTTCAATTTACTCATCACGATCGTCAGGTCGGATTTGGTTATTGGTTGGGGTGATTTTGTTTAGTAAGAATACTAAAAGTGGAGCGACAGCAGAAACTTGATTGAGAAATAAAGCCGAATTGTTGATTTTTAACGATTTTCATTGTGAAATGGTCACTCTGTGCCTATGTAGGAATATTAAGAATTTTCTCAGTATGAGGGCATTCCTCAATATTTGTTCATCTTTTGCCAGAGAGGTGTAAGAGAATTTTTTTATTTTGAATGCTGTTGGGCAATTTCGAATTCTTACATAGCTTTAAAATTGTTTTACAGGAAGACGTTTTGTAATGGCGACCTCCATCTGACCGTGATGTGCACATTAAAATTTTTCTGCATCTTTATTTCTTAGGATTCTGTTCCTATTTTAGACTTAATTTTGAAATTGACAGCGAGCACGTTTATTCTGCAACGTGAGGATGATTTAACTTAGTATGAGTGTGCGACCCGTGCCCTGCTGCAATGCATGCAAGCGCAGCATGTATGTAAATTGGTTTGCGGCCACCTTCGTTCTTACTTCTCTTTATTCATTCTTTCTCTTTTCTCAATAGTTATGTTTTTAAATTAAGTTTCCTTCAAATTATCTTTCGATTTTTTCCAAATTTAGGCAGTTCCACAAAATTTTAATTTTGTGTAGGCAGGCACGTACCACCCACCCACAAGCCCAAGCTGACGCTTCACAGTTCATGATTATTAAAATGAGTAACCAATACAAATTATTTCAGGGAAGAAAACCCCCATTCTACTTTTCACAAAATGAAGAACGACCTAAATGGCGAATGACTTATGAAAGATGTTTCTCAATAGAACATAGTTATGAATTTTGTACAGAGAAAAAAATCAAGAATAGTTATTATAAAGAAAACAATTAAATTTCTTTCATTAATCCTAACCATCATTCATTTATTACAATTTTTAATCCTACACTAAATGAAAACCATAAAAATAAATGAATGAAATAGGATTACCTATAACTATATTTTATTAAAATATAAATGTAGTTTCACCCCACAAGTTAACTTATAAAAGGGAAGATGAAACACTCAGAAAAAAAATAAGAACAATCTATGAACATAAATAAAAATTTTGATATCAGCCTGAACCATAACCTACCCTTCTGTATTTGCATAGTAGATGAATGCTACCTTTCTTATCTTCTATATTCCCTATTCAAACAAACTCAAGTAACTTTTTGATTTATTAAAAATAAAGAAATCCACATATAATCCAGCATAATCTACTTGCATTAAATGTCAGAATCGCTAGAAATTCAATGCAGGTCAAACAATATTCTTACTAACATAAATCATGGTAATATATATAAACACCATGCTTCAATTTAATAAAGGGGAGATATTACCCTTAGTCAGGAAAAAGATATAAAAGCGATATGCAGATAAATAACCATAATCTATATCTCATGTATTTTACATATTTAACAAAATCGAATCATGTAAGCTATGCTTCCATGCTTCGATTTCGTGGAGGGGAGATGTCACATATTAAGGGGATTTATCAGCGTTATAAAAAGGAATTCCAGTTTCCGGCCGCACGGTTGAATATTTTGGTCTGATATTTTGCATACCTCATCTAAATATTGGTCTCTTTTCCTGTGAAGTCTCGGTTTTTTGAAAAAATGTTTATATTTGACGTTATAAACAAAAAGAAAAGAACAATAGAAAAAAAAATGCAGTGACGCTCAGTACTAGCTGAGTGCGTATTTTCGAGGCCTGAGTCTCGACCCTCGTCAAAGCTACGAGGATGACGCCCCGTAGCGCGAGTGGAGACTCTGGAGCGCCTCGAATTACCCGAAACGAATCACCCTCCTTATTGTTATGAGATGCAGGCCGGTTCAAAAAACTGAAATTATGAAAGCATCGCGTGATTCGATTTTAATTAGCAGAAAAAGTTTATTCATATAATTTCAAAAAAGTGAAAAAAAGATTCATGAAAATCGGTTAATATTTGCAGTAATAATAGAAATGTTGAAGTGCACACGATAGTATGCAAAGATACACCGCACTGTGGGAGGAAACGCACTTTTCTTCGTTCAAAAGGTCTACAGCCTTCAATTTTGCCACAATCCGCAATTATTATTTTTTTAAATTGAAGGGCGCTAAATTTCCAAGAACACCTTAGACAGATATTGTTGCATTTTCATTTGTTTATTTATTATATGATTACTCGAAGTATGAGAAAAAAGGTTGTGGGAGGCGATGGAGGATAAGGGAGTGGAGAGAGGCCTGATCGAGAGGGTAAGGGAGATATATGAAGAGACCAAAGATAAGGTAAGAGGAGGACAGGGGATTTTGGAGGGATTCTGGATGGATAGGGGGTTAAGACAAGGGTGTCCGCTTAGCCCAACGCTTTTTGCGATTTTAATTGCGGATATGGAAAGTAAGCTGGAGGCCGGAGTGGTAGGAGGAGTCAGGATAGGAGGGGTTAGAATTTGGTCGCTAGCGTATGCAGATGACATAGTGTTGTTGGCAAAAAGCGAGGAGGCCTTAAAGGAAATGATGAAGAGTTTGAGAAGATACCTGGATAAGAACAGGTTAGAACTGAATGCGGAAAAGTCCAAGGTTATGGTTTTCAGAAAAGGAGGTGGAAGGGATAAGGAAGGGGAGTGGAAGTGGAAGTGAAAGGCGGTGCAGGCGGTGAAAGAGTTTGTGTACCTGGGCTTCTTGTTTCGGAGGAATGGCGGAGTGGATGGTCACATAAAAGAGAGAGTGAGAAGGGCAAATGTTGTGATGAGGCAGGTGTGGGGGTTGGGAAAGAAGTTATTCGCAGAGGATTTTGGAAGGAGAATGAAATTGTTTGACTCACTAGTGATGAGTGTGCTATTGTATGGAGTAGAGGTGTGGGGGTGGAAGGAAAGCGAAGAGGTAAATAGGATACAGGAGAGATATGTAAAGTGGACACTGGGGCTGGCAAGGAACACGCCTAATTATATTGTCAGGAGGGAGACGGGGAGACGAGTGTAGGGATTCTAGCGGGGAGTCGAGCGTGTAAATATGAGGAGAAATTTTTGGAAGAGGGGGGAAGTAAGCTGGTTAGGGAGTGTTGGTGGGAGAAGGAGAACAGGAGAGGGGGCGGGAAGATGGAGGTTGAAAGAGAAAGGTATTTTAGAACGAATGGACTCAGATGGATGAAGTGAGAAGGATGCATGAGGAAGGAAGGAAGGTATATGAGTTGGTTAAGAAAAACAGCATGGAGAGAGAGAAGACAGCAGGGGAAGAGAGAATAAGAGAGACAAGGTTTAATGGGAACTATGTGTGGATTATGCCAAGGGCGAGAGCGCAATATTTGTGTGAGAAAGGAGAGAAAGGAAGTCAGGAGCTGATAGCGAGGATGAGATGTGGGTGCATGGAGGGTTTCAATAGGTTCTGGCTCGCTAGGGAAAAGAGGATGTGTGAACTATGTGGGAAGGGGGAGGCAAGAGTAGAGCACTGGTTGGAGGAGTGCGTAGAGGTGGAAAGGAGTGAGATAAGCATGGAGGTATTGATGCATGAAAGGGGGGACAAAAGGGCAGTAGCATGGGTGAAGGGAGTTTTGGGTAAGATGGAGAAGAAGAGAAGGAAGGAGGAAGAGGAATGGAGAAGGAAAGATTGTAAATAGAGGAAGAAGTAAATATAAGTAAATGTAAATATTGTAAATAGTAGATAAATATTAGGTAATAGCCGCGGAGGCAAAGTTTGGTAATGCGAGACAAATCAAGAAAGTAGGGACATGCGAGCGAGGCGAGGCGAATCGAGGAAGGCAATGCGATAAGAGCGAGCGGCGTTAGAGATAAGGTGTGGAAGGATGTTAGTTTTAAGGGTTAGTTTTAAAAAAATTCTGTAAAAAATGGATGTGTAAGCAAGTCAATTTTTTAAGGCCAGCAGGCTAAAGAATAAACGTTTATCTATCTATACTATCGAGTGTACTTCAACATTTCTATTATTACTGCAAATATTAACCGATTTTCATGAATCTTTTTTTCACTTTCTTGAAATTATATGAATAAACTATTTCTGCTAATTAAAATTGAGTCACGCGATGCTTTCATAATTTCAGTTTTTTGAAGCGGCCTGCATCTCATAACAATAAGGAGGGTGATTCGTTTCGGGTAATTCGAGGCGCTCCAGAGTCTCCACTCGCGCTACGGGGCGTCTTCCTCGTAGCTTTGACGAGGGTCGAGACTCAGGCCTCGAAAATACACACTCAGCTAGTACTGAGCGTCACTGCATTTTTTTCTATTGTTCTTTTCTTTTTGTTTATAACGTCAAATATAAACATTTTTTCAAAAAACCGAGACTTCACAGGAAAAGAGACCAATATTTAGATGAGGTATGCAAAATATCAGACCAAAATATTCAACCGTGCGGCCGGAAACTGGAATTCCTTTTTATAACGCTGATAAATCCCCTTAAGTGAAGCACCTTGAATTATATACTAATCTACAGATAGTATTAGCGCCAGTATTAATGTATATGAATAATCCTGAGCATAGGTAAAATTACTCGTTAATCGTGCTCGTTTAATGCATTTACTGCAGAAGATTATCAGAAGAAGTCGTAATCATTAGATAAAGATTTATAAGTATGTAAATTAATCATGTTACTCTCAGATCAAAAGCGTCATATCTTCCGTGATAATAAAGAATAGGCCTTGTTACCACTGGGTAACATATAGCTACTCTATCGTTAATGTAATTATCAGGAAAATCTTTTTGAATTAATACGGCATCGAGGCCTTGCTAAGAGCCTATGTTTAGACAGTAATGCATTAGTTAGTTCACTGTAAATGCTCCTAAACAGTTGACTGTAAATTTGTACCTAATTGACGCTAAGGATAATAATATACTTTTTCTAATTATGTTTGTCAGAGTCAGATGAGTCTGTTTGCATATGATAAATCCGTACAAAATCTACTACTAATAATCTGATCATCTCAACTTATGATAGTAGGAATAATTTATTCTTTTTCAACTATTCCTAAGGCCCGATTTGCATGCGTCAAGGAATACTTTCTTGAGACTATTAGACTTCTGTTTTTATAAGATCTGTCAAACTTACAGACAAGATGTTTCCTTGTAAATTATTGGTCAAATCTTGGGAACTTCACGCCCACATTTTACCTCTTGGAGGGGAGCTGTCACGTCCCCGTGACCTATATATGTATATAAAAATCAATACCTACACCACGCAGCTTCTATATGTCTTGGGAACGTTCCCATCTGGCGCCAGAAACTCTACATGCAAAATCAATGCCTGTAAGAACGTAAATCAGTCACTCTTTTGATATTCCTATAATTAAATAGGGGGTCGCCCACGCCTGACCGTCGCATACGATGCAACATCTTGGAGAAAATCAATACCTTCTAGAAGGATTTCTTAAAACATAAAAGGAGCACGACTCTGAGTGCAAGCTCAATCATTGTGGTGCCTCAGTCTCGGGTTTTCCTTCAATCTTCAGTTCTCCGCGATTCTTTGAATCTTGAATCTTCAGTCCTCTGTTTCTTTCATCGAAATTCTCTAAATTCAGTTCAATTGGTGTAGGTTATTTCAGGGTCCTGTTCAGTTCCGTGGATTTCTTTCAGTCATACCTTCTTCTGAGGACCAGAACTTGCGCACCTCCTGGGAGAACTCTATTTAAATTCATCTATTTCTGGTGAGTTTAGAACTATAATTCTTCTAATCCCCTTCATTTTCCTAATCCCTATCAATTTTACAATTATTCGTCATATACTTGAGTTGTGGTCCCTAATTCCAGGGTTCACAACGGAGAGAAATCATTCCTCGTACAATCACCAATTCTTCAACTTCAACGCCGATTCCAGAGTTAACCGAAATCATCCCCTTTCATGTCAAGGTAAAAGAATTACTAAAAGTAGTACTGATTTACGTTCATTTACGTTTTGAATGTTGATTCAATAAATGAATTAACTTTACAAGGTCTTCAAAAATCAATTCGCTTTCTCAAGATGTTCCTTCAGACCAGGACTTAGTTCCTGTAGATAAAAGGTAAGTTTTTAATTAATAAAATCAATAGTCAGTTACTCCCTTCTGGACGTAACATTTTTAATAATGGACCAAAATGTTCAAGTTTGATTGCCATCTTTTTGTAGGAATTTCGAAAACAATTTTTGATGTGTAAACATCTTAGACCTCGATATGGGGTGTCGCCCCTGAGTCGAGTGAAACCATGGCTCGAAAGTTTAATGCAAGGCTCTGACACACGCGTTGTGTCGTGTGTCAGAGACCGGAGGCTTGCTTCTCTTCACCCACTCAAAGGAGCCCATTCTTTCTACTTCGTACAGTATTCTTTTCTCTCTCTCTCTCGATTTTCCCGAAGAAAATTGTTTTACAGTTTATTATTATTAAAACAAGGGTGCTTGTTCAACCTATTGGAAAATAGATGCCTGGAAACTTTTGCACGACATTGCATATAAGAGAAAATCAATTTTTACACTCCTACATGTACGTGAGTTATTATTTGCTTTATGTAAGATTTCAATTACAGTTAACGTTTACCGAAGATGTTTATACATCAAACTGTCTTGGGTCGTAGTTTAGGACACACGTGATGTTTTTTTACAGAAAATTGCGACAAAATAATTATCTAAATTTATGTTGAATATCACGAAACGTTTTTTTATTGTTTTTTGACTTATTGAGAGGATTGCTTTAAATATTGGACTAAAATTTTCAACTTTAGTTCCCATATATTCGTGGGAATTTCAAAAACATGATTATTTACAGAAAATCTGTACAAAAATTATTCCAAAGTCCGAGTTATTGGACACTCGTTATGACGTACCGTCATACCAAAATTATAATTCAGAAATACACGTAAAACAGATATTTAAATATACAGTGAAAATAGAAACTAGAGTGAGTGTTCGGGAAAACGGCACGGAAGACCAGTGAGTGTATTTCGTGTGTGGGCGGTTTTGCACGCGCATCGTTATGGGTCTCGTCGTGAACGAGAGTACAGGTATGTAAGTTTTTGCCCGTTATCGTTGTAATCGAAATAAGGGAAAGTTTAGGTAGCGACAGTGTTAATTTAGGGTTAGTACATCCGTAAAAGTTAACGACATAAAAATGTCGGCTCCGAACCTTTACTTTTTTAATTTTATCAGAAATAAATCCAAGTTATAACTTTGGTAATTTAGACCGATATACTGTTTCTTTAAGTTTGGCTATACCTTCCACCCAACTTAAATAATCAGAGAACAATAGAAATATGCAGCGTTTCCATTTCGGAAATAGAGGCACAACGAATCCACATTTAAAGGCAAGCCCGGTTGTCCCAGCTTGGCAGCTTGAACATTCTCGAGACGGAAAATAGGATAATGAATATGTTTATTAATTATTTAAAACTCGTAAGTAACAGCACACAAAAACAGGATTCTATGCAAGAATCACGAGCAAAACGATTAATTTGATCCATCGTCGCTAGTTTTTAGATTGTTTTGCACATAGCTTTTACTTCCCCTTATTTTCACACATTTCCCCTCTCGCATTTTATCACAGATTATTCTTTTAAAATTTGTATCTTATTAAAGAAGAATCTTATTTCATGAGCTAATAATGCGGAAACTGAGTAAGAAAGTAGATATTATTAATTCATTGCGCAACAGTTTATTTACAAAAGATTTGCTTTTGTAAGACTATACTTTAAAAGAGAGGAAAGACTACTTACAAATAAAATTTAACATAAAATTCAAATAATAATAAATGGGTTTGTACTTACATATGAAAAGACGTACTTTCGCTGGTTTTCGTTTTACCACAAAAGACACAAATGACGCCCATGATAAAAAAGGGTAATACATTTTATGTTTGCTTCAGTAAATTATCAATTACATCACAATCATCATGCACATGTAGTATATGATAAATTGCATTTTGTCAGCTTCACGGCCATATTGTGTTGATAAACTTCCTCATAAATTAAGGCCGCAAAGGACATTAATTTGTCATAATCACGCTTATTCTATACCGTATCCACGTTACTATACAGGGTGTCTCAGGCTCAAGTGTCCGGACTTATATAGCTGTATACAAATATTTTTAAAAATCTGGCCACTGCGCGGGCACATTCTCATCGCTTCGCTCGCAAGTTTGAGCGCGCCTAGGGCGCGCGACTGTTGGTTCTCGCGCTTCGTGCTCAATAACGTATTTCCCTCGCGCTGCGCGCGCGCTCTTTGTACTTCCCTACGTTTACGCAAAATCTTTGACAATTAAATGTGAAATCATCGACAGTAGTAATTTGGTGATTGTGAATTCTCCTTTGTTAAAGCTCCTTCGGTTTTAACGAACACATTCTAATCACGTATCTCGTGCTTCGCACTCGGATAAAATTGGTCCAATACGCGAATTTTTCTATATTATGTTCAACTTTAATATATTAAATGTATACTATATTAATATCTGTAGTTCAGCTCCGAGCTGCTCATTCAGATATAGCAAAATAAAGAACAAATTTTATTTTTCATGATTACTTCAATATTCGTTCCTTATTTGCCATTAATCTCTAGTAGTTTTTACACAAATTTATCTTGTTTATTTGTAATGTTATTTTTCACGATTAAATCAAAAACTACACGTCCTATAAAAAAATGGATCAAAGCAAATTTGTAGATATAATTTAGACGAAAAAATTATGACATCAGCTTAAGACCGATTTTAAAACAAAACTGGAGTACGCATCTTTTCAAATCTTACGAATTGAAAACTGTAATTTTGCCTTCGTGTTTTTTTTTAGAATATTTACAAAACGTGATTTTTTCTAAATATTGTGCTTCTGTTAGCAACTATTGAATTGGACAGAACAAAATAAAGCAAATGTACCTTATTATTTGTTCTTTATTTCACAATACATTTTTTTATTTATTGTACAGAGTGTATATAAACAAATTTGTTCGAGATAAATAAATAGATTTCCTTTTTACCTATTTTTGTTGTTCCATAGTTTAAATGGACACCGACGTAAAAACTATTTTTTCTGGCTTAGGGGGCCTCAAAACGTCGACATTTGATGGAATCCACGAAAGTCATTTTTCACATAAAATCAATACCTTCTCATTATGATGAGAATGTAAAAAGAAAATTCCTACCCAAAAATCAGTTGCAGTTTTAGTTTTTGAGTTATAAAATATTTTAGCTGGTCCAATCAGGAGCACGGTATAAACAGACGTGTGTGCTTGAGCGGGAGTCCAACGTAGTGTAGTGACCGCTGTTCTCCCGTCACTAATCCCACCTCGGCGCTCTGTTCAATAACACTGCGTTGGACTCCCGCTCACGTACGCACGTCTGTTTATACCGCGCTCCTGATTGGTCCAGCCTAAATATTTTATAACTCAAAAATTAAACTTCAACTGATTTATACAGCTACATAAGTCCGGATACTTGAGTCTGGGACATCCTGTATAGAGATCAGTGGATAAGCCAGGTCAAGTGCGCTGCCCCATCTTCCATCCACTTAATCGCACCTGTATGTCAGAAATCCTCTTATTTCCTGGACACGGTGATGCAAAAATTATCCAGGTCTGTGGTAATTCTCGAAAAGCATGGGCTTGACCTCGATTCTCTTATCAGGACAATATGAGCATCCCAATTAGAAAATCCGATTAGCTTACGCGAATTGCTGATGTAAAATGATATAAAAACTTTGCACACTTACTCCAACGATATGTGTAAAGTACGCATGTTTGTTCTGTGCTATCTTTTTTGGTTTTGGCGACGAGCGTGAAGATGTGATTGAGGCGAAAGGTGGTAAGGGAGGTCAGTGTAGTGAAGGGGTTGTGTGGAACTGTTGGGGGGGGGGGGGGCTGTTTTGTAAGGTTGAAAGGGTTATGAGGAAAGTTAAAAGTGCTAATTTGGAGGTTGGTTGTCGAGGACGGAAAAGTGAGAGAGAAGATAGGGGTCAGCAGATCGGTAAGATAGGCCAGCATGTTTGTTGCGAGGAGCCCAGTGGGGTCCGACAGAGGGCAGCAGGTAGACAACAACCCTGGTGCTGATGATCTCACTGAGACTGGCGAAACAGGGAGGGGTAAGGGTGATGCCGGAGATAGTGATGATGGCGAGGTTCAGAATGCTACGCCAGGGAACTTCGGGTGGGGAGAGAAGGAAGGGGGACTAGCTGACAGGAGGACTCGAGGTAGGCCGTCAAGTCGGGAACTGCTTAATAGATCCAGAGCTAGTAGTTTAGGATCGAGACAACTTTTTGATAAATGGAGGCAGGGGGGAGCGGTTACGGATAAAAGCGATGAGGGGGATAAGACGGAAGGCAGTAAAAGATCAAGGGAAGAAGAGGGATATGAGCAGGGAGATGAGAAGTTGCGGAAAAAGTTTTAAAAAAAGTCTGCACCGGAGAGGAATAAAGCAAAAGGAAAAGTCGATCTAGAGAGCCTG
Organism: Andricus curvator; assembly: GCA_932195095.1. NCBI lineage: Eukaryota > Metazoa > Arthropoda > Insecta > Hymenoptera > Cynipidae > Andricus > Andricus curvator. The sequence continues at coordinate 16,941 of CAKNYM010039084.1, forward strand.
GAAAATCTCATTAAGGGGTTTAGAGAGGAAACGAACCGAAGTCTGAATGGCATGCAAAAGCGAGGGGGCAAGAAAAGGATAAGGTTTGGAAGCAGTTGGAGGATATTGAGAAAAATCAAAGGATGAGTGAGAAAGAGTGAAAATCTGATATGAAGAAGTTGGAAGAAAGGGTGAGAAAGCTAGAATGTAAGTCTGAGCATATAAAGAAAGGGGATGAAGGGGCAATAGAAGGAGAGAGAATAAAAAGAGTGAATGAGAACGTTATCCTAGAAAATGTGAGAATGAAATCAAGATGAGAGAGTTGGAAAGGAAAATGGAAGTAGAAGAGAAGACGAAACGGAGTAGAAATATAGTGATTTGAGGAATGAAAGTGGATAGTGTATCAGGAAGAGAAGAAGTGGAAAAGTCGATGAGTGTTATTGGGCGCAAAAGTGCACGTGGAAGAGGTAAATGGAGTGGGAAGGAAGATGGAAGGTAAATCACGTATGTACATAGTGAAAGTAAGAAATGAGGAAGAAAAAGTTGATATCTTGAGAAAGAAGAAAGCTTTAAAGGGGAGGGAAGAAAGGATAGAGGAGGATATGACATGGAATGAACGAAGAAGAAAGTGGATGATGAAACAGAGAGCATGGAGTGAAAGAGTGAAAGGAAACACGGTATGGATAGGGAAAGACAGGATGTGGATAAATGGTAATGTGTGGATATGGGATGATGAGAAAGAAAAACTGAGTGAAGTGTGTAGGGAGGGTCCATGGCGACGAGGGGAAGAAGTGGAGACTAAGGATATAAGGGAGGAGGTAATGGAAACAGTAGAGGGTGAAAGGAAAGAAGGAGAAGGCGGAGCGACGGGGTTTCCACAAAAGTAGGGAGGGTACATAATGACGAAAGAAGGGAGAAAGGAAGGAAGAAAGAAGTGAGAGTAGCGTTTTGGAACGTAATGAAGAGGAAGTTACCCAAGGGATATATGTGGCAGATGCAAGAGGCAAAGAAAGAGAAGGTAAAGGGAAGAAAGAAAGGGGGTATGGTGTTAGGAGTGAGGAAGGAATTGGTGGGAGAAAAGAAAATAGAAATGGGATTTGAGGAAACGGATGAAGTAATGACGAGAATGGTGAAGATAGGAAGAAGAAAGGTGAGGATAGTTTGCGTTTACAGGAGAAGGGGAGAAGAAGGTTGGAGTGTAATTAGGAAATGGGTGACGAAAAAGGATGACGAATTGGTGTTGATAGGAGGTGATCTGAATGCTTGGACGGGGGAACAGGGAGGGGAAATATGGGACGAAGAGAGGGAGACTTTCAGAAGAAAATCGAAACACAAACAGGTGGTCCAGGAGGGTAGAACTCTGTTGGAAATTCTGGGAGAAACAGGATGGTTCATTTGTAATGGGAACTCGGAAGGGGATGAGGAAGGTGAGATTATAACGTTTGCAGGAAGAGGGGAAACAGTAATAGACTACATTCTAGCCGAGGAAAGGATAAGGAGGCTGTTGGAAAGAATGGAAGTAGGGAACGAAATAGGGTCAGAACACTTCCCGGTCATTGCAACGTTGATAGTGGAAGAAATTAGGCCAAATGAGGAAGAAAGGCGGAAGAAGAGAGGATGGTGGGATGTGGAAGGTATGGAGAGGAAACACGGGACATTCAAGATGGGAGGAGGAGAGATGGCAAGTTAGAAGGGAATGGAGAATGTGTGACGAGAGGAGGGAGTGGCAGGAAGTAGAAGGAGAAATGATCAAGGAGCAGGAAGAGATGACGTGGGAAGAGATTATGGAGTCAAAATACAATAAATCGTATAAATTGGTTAAGATGGAAGGGGTCCCAGAATATTTAGGAAAGTTAAAAAAGGAGTGCAGGTGGTCCAGGCTGGTACGTTTCAGAATGGGAGAAGGAATGAATGAGTGTAAATATTGGATGAGTGAAGAAATGAAAATGTGTAGAGTATGTGGTTATGAAAGGGAATCATGGGAGCACATGTTGGAGAGATGTACAGGGGAAGAGGAAGGGGGAAAGAGCGTGGTAGATAGAGATAGATGGATACTGAGCGGTTGTGGATAAGGGGAAAAGTGGATGAAGGGTCTAGAAGAGAATAGGGAAGAGAGAATGCAAGGGGGTGAAAAAACCGAAAATCGAGACCAAAATTGATACAAGAGAAATATGTAAGGAAAATTAGTGTTGCGTAACTTACAAAAGCTTGAAGAGAAATGGTAAGAGGAAATGGAAGCCCTGGAAGGTCTCGCACAATTGTAAGATAATATGTAAGAGTTAGTAAATAATAAGAAAGAGAAGCGATTAAAGCTTAAGTTAGGTTAAGTTTGTTAAGTTTGTTAGGTTAAATTGTAAAAGATGAAAAGGGAACGGAGCCCTCAAACCCGTAAAAGGGAGAGTAATAACATAGAATACCTTGAAAAAGACCCAAAGACTGGTTGAAACGTCAGTTTATTTTAAGTTTTTTTTTAACTAAATAAACATATACATATATTGAACGTATGGCCAAAATAATTGGTCTTAATCTCTTTAAATGAGATAAATCCTCATCAAAAAAACACTCAAAGAAAGGATAAAATTTGACACTTTGTACTGAATTTTGGATTTATAATAAAATGAGTTTATTCTTTCCGTTTACAAATTTGGTCGGAGAAAATTGAAAATAAAACTGAAATGCCGGGGCTAACTCAATTTGGATAGCATCCAGAATGTGTGACTTTTACAGTCCAACCAAGTAGAAAAACGTTTTGATAAATCAAACAATTAAAGCAATGTAGATTTACTAGCAGATCAAACTACAATTTAAATGCTTAAGTTATGTATTCGCACATTTTCCGCGTCACTAGTGCACCTTTCTGATTTTATAGGTAGTTTCTGTTGATTCCGCAATTTAGTTTCTATTGCTTTCGCAATATTCTTTTTCTCAGTCAGGTACAACTTATGCGACGCGCCCAATATTTCCACCCAATCAATGGTCAACCCCCCCCACCAAGAAAAGACTCTACTGATTGTAAACCCCAGCAGCTATGCCCGTTTTCCAAAATATCTGCACTAGCATTGACCTACAGAATACTGTAGTACACATTATACGGATCTACCGAGACTCGAATTCTGGTCCTGCCAATGCTGAAGTTTATAGGCGAGCGTGCTTACCACTTGTAACATTACGGAATTTAATAAAAAATTAAACCCCATCATGTTGTATGATCCCTATCTACCAGCGTCGTAAGTCGAATGAATTCTGGTCAGCATCAGACTCCGTGGCACAGTGAACAGCGTGTTGTTTTAGGAACACCAGCCACCTGAGTTCAAATCCTAGTCCGAAGTCAATTTTTGCGCACTATCGATTCTTTGTAGCTCTTCGATAGTATGTAATCATTAGATTAAGTCAAGTTGAGGAAAAGTAAAATAACGGCGGGTGTAGCCGGGACACCGTTATACAATAAACCACAGTGCCGATGCTAAATGCCTGGGCTAACTTAATTCAATTAATTAGCTTCCGGAATCAACCCTCCTGAAATATGTGTCCAAATGCAATTTTTCCCCCACAAACTACCATTCAATATGACTACACTTTGCCCAAATTTCAATCCGATCCAACAAAGTCCGATCACGGTGGGTACTGTACTTTAAACAGGTAAGCGACAAAGTAAATTCGTGCGAGGCAGGAAATTGACTTATTTCATTTTTCTCACCTTTCTCAGCAAATTTTGGCCCTCAGCAATCTAAATACCATTGACAAGAACTCATCGTTTTTATTGGTTTGACATATGCCTCAAAGCAATTTTTGGTACATTTCAGATTCTGATACTTCAAGTTTGTCTAATTAAAAAAAAAAAGAGACATTAAACACCAAAAGGTTGGAGTTCTAGTTAATTGTAAGACAACATTTTTTTATGAGAACAAAAAATGTTCTCTAAACTCAAATTTTTGATTTAAAAAAACAAAGTACTTGACGCCAGCCACGGTCAGCATAGGTATTTTATATAACACTTATAATTATTATGGAACGGTCAGTTTGTAATTAAAAAATAAACTCAAGATTTTCAACAACGAAGAAGTAGAAAATAATATTATATTTTAGAAATAATTCTTACTGTAAATATTGATATACATGTATAATGAGACAATAATTTATTATAGAATGATAAACATTGCTTTGTGCAATAACTGTAATGATCAAAAGCCTAAATAAATAATACGCAACGCCTTCTAGTGTCCTAATAATTCACTTTGCTTTGATTTAAGGATCTTTTCTGCTTCTTGTACGTGCTGATGGCAAAGCCCTTCCACTTGAGCTTTTAATCTATAAAACAAATCCTCGTTGATATCAGAATTATTTTTCAAGTTTTTGAGCTGTTTATTTTGTATGTCTTTCAGATTATCACGGCACTTGATAAATAGAGCTTTTGCATTTTTAGACAAGTTTTCTCTATGTTCCTTTGTCACCCTAAAGAAAAAACAACATCACACAATTAATCTAAAAAAACAACACAAATTCAATTTTTCAATCAAATATTATTTATCAATTTAAAAAAATACTTGTTAAAGTTGCATATTAGGGTGGTTCACAAAAAACTTGCTTTTATTTTTCGGCGCCCGTATCGCGACAGTTTGTTTCTCTGGGTGAGATAATACACTCCTAATTTTTTAAGATTTAAAAAAAAAAATTTAGAGGTTGCGAGCATCAAATTTACGTAAAAATTGAGGTTTTCGTGGTTTTTAATTTTTTTAAATATACATATTTGTTTTAGAGAAATATCTTGTGGATAAAAATTGTAGCTAATACAAAGGACAAAACTTTCACTTTGTGTCCGATTAAAAAAAAATTACTTGGCGCCAGTAAAAGGCATAAAAAGTACGACTTCTTAGAAAGAGATAAGGGCATAATTGTACCCCTAAACATTTTTTGTAAGGATTGCCAAAATTCTGAGATGTTGTCCGCACAATGGGGGAAAAATATATGATAGGTATGATATGAAAAATTAAAAACCGGGGCACCAGAAAAATAAAGAAATAAAATTTAACAAGGCTTTTCATGGGTTTTTAATGGCTTTAATTTTTTTAATGGGTTCTCCATCAATGAAATTTTATAAAACAGTAAAATACATCAAAAGGAGGAAGAGAGAATAACAGATTACTCATTTTATATGAAATCATATTTTTATTATATTCCCATATTCACAACAAATGAGGGAATCGACCGAAAGTTTCCTTCCATTTCGTTACTGACAATTAAACAAAATAATTTTGATTCAATCATTAATGTAATTTCAGATATTATCTAATTTCGTCTAAATCTAGAAATAGCGGTTCAAAGTTAGTTGAAAAATTATTTTCTCCTATCAATAACGAAATGGAACGAAACTTTCGGTCGGGTTCCTGCAACAAATACACAGTATATCATTAATCTATATTCTTTTATATTCGCAACAAACATACATATGAACTGTGTAATGTTAGTCACTCCTGGTTTAAATGAAACATGCACTTGTCAAATGTTTGATTTATGCTGTCAGAGTGAAAGACATTTGAAGGGCGGAAATCCTAATAGTGTTAAGAGACACTTTTTTCGAAATACGTTTTTTTTCATGACATTTTCTAGAATTAGGCCATCACTAACGTAATTCGAAAATCGCGAATCGACCAAAAAATTTTTGTACATAAATTTTGGAAGTTTGTCGATTTTTAAGTCCACCACCTATGGTAGTCCTATTTCTCGTAAGTCAAATGGATTCTCATGGAAAATCCGTTTTTTGTTTTGAATCGGCCCGGTTTTAATAAACGTCTTAAGCTTTATGCTCCATCTACCGTCGATGTGACTAAGGGTAGCATTGTCTGGTTGGCAAGGTACAGAAAATTTTACTCCAGGTCAATATTTTCACAAATGACAGTGTTTTGAAGCATCGCATTGTTTACACCACTTTAGTGTCACATTGAAAAAAAAAACAATTTTTTCAAACAAAACGGGAATTCTGCATCATAGGTGGTTCACTCCTCAACAGACCATTTGGTATGAAAATCTTATTGAAACAATCTTGATTGCTGTAGTAATGGTGAATCGCAAAAAAAGAAATGGGACTGCAATGCCCCTTGGACTTAACTCTCCCTACACAAAGAGAGCTAATAACTTTGTGAGACATTAGAATTCGTGGATTCAACTCCACAATATAATCAATTCGGTAAAGAAGAACATAAAAATTGAATGTTATAAATTTTCATAAACATACATGGAAATTATGATGTTTTTCCGTCGCCTTGAAAAATTCGGAAAATGGCACTTAAGACTATTAGAATTTCTGCTCTTCATTTATTGGTGTTACAATTTCCAATATTATATAATACAGTCTACGATAATGAAAGAACTTGGCATAAAGTGATTTATGCATTTGTGTTGTTGCGAGGCACAAATTCATTAGCGATTTTTTTCATTGTACATGAAAATAAAACATTTATCCTTACAAAAAATGTTTACATTATTCAACTGAATATTTGTTGCGAATATAAGAAAAGATAGATAAATCATGAGCTGTATATTTGTTGTGAATATAAGAAAATATTAAAAATATGATTTCATATAAAATGAGTAATCTGTTATTCCCTCTTCCTCCTATTGATGTATGTTACTATTTTATAAAATTTCATTAATGGAAAACCCATTAAAAGCCTTCAAAAATAAATTTTTTTATAATTCATTATTTTTCTGGTACTCCGGTTTTAAGTTTTTCATATCATATCTATCATATATTTTTCCCCCATTGTGTGGAGAACATCTCAGAATTTTGGCAATCCTTACAAAAAATATTTAGGGGTACAATTATGCCCTTATATTTATCTTTTTCTAAGAAATCGTACTTTTTATGCCTTTTATTGGCGCCAAGTAATTTTTTTCCAATTGGACACAAAGTGAAAGTTTTGTCCTTTGTATTAGCTACAATTTTTATCCATAAGATATTTCTCTAAAACAAATATGTATGTGGTTCAAAAATCGAAAAATACGAAAATCTCAATTTTTACGAAAATTTGATCACCCCAACCTCTAAAAAAATTTTTAAAACTCTGAAAAAATTAGGAGTGTATTATCTCACCCAGAGAAACAAACTATCGCGATACGGCCGCCGAAAAATAAAAACAAGTTTTTTGTGAACCACCCTATTGCATATGGACATTTGCGGAAAAAAGGGACAAACCATCCCTGTTTTCCGATTAACCCAAACCGGGTTCCAAATATTTCAAAACCCTATAATTAATTTATGATGTTCAGGAAGACATCAGGAGTGGGTTTATTTCGTATCTGAAGAAAAAATTAAAATCGACTACTACGAAGAAAATTGTCATAACAAAATTTCTATAAACAGAGTGTATCAACTATATTTTACCCTATGAAAAAGTATTTAGAGAAGTATACGTACGATTTTTTCGCGAGTATAGGAAAAAGTATAGGGGTGAAAGTTTTGGGATTTTCGTGGATATCGTCTATTTCGGCGATTTTTAACTCTTCTAATAGCGATGAAAAAAATTTCGTCTAGTACAGATTCGATAGGGGGCTTCACGCCCTTTCGATTGGTCCTACGAATTTTGTCAAAAATAAATATTTGACATTCAAAAATGAAGGTCAAAAATAAATTTGACTTCTTTTTTTCGAAATAAGACAGGTTTTTTTGTTGTTTTTTTTTGTCTTAAAAGAAAGCTTAGGTTTTTTCCTATAAGACTATGTGGATTAGAAAGTGGGATTCAAATTTTCAATTTATGAAAATAAGCGTTGAGTACTCCGATACGCGCATGACGCTGGCGCTAGAGCCCCGCGGCGCACAGTGGTGCCTTCATGGTACTGTTTTTACGAAAAGTAATAATATATGTTAGTATATTTGATCGTTCTCTGCATTTTACAGTGTTGAGACTGCCATTATTTAAATGCCTGAATTACGTTCACTAATGAATTGTGAAAAAATTTTAAATTTTGGAAAATCAAGTTATTGAATAAGAGGTCGGGTCGAAAAAGTGGTTTTATGGATTAAGTAAAATTAAAGCTCAGATATTTTTTTATGCTGATGTCTGGTCTTCTATCCGCCTTTCTTTCCGCCTTTCGTTTTTTTAGTGACAGTTGTTTTCACTTTGTTTTCTTTTTTTTTCGTTTCTTCTCTTTTGGGAAGTAGTCGCATTCCGTGGCTGAGGAATTCCGAAAACTGCCTTGTGAGCTAGGATATTAGCAAAATTGCTCTTGTTCTTAAAATGCTGACCTGCTCCGTCTGAGACGTAGTACACCTTTTGGACTGCAAAATTTGCCTTAAGATAATTCACAATTATCTTCTGGTACTCATAAACAGCAAAGGCGTCATGACTCAAATTGTCTGATATGATTGCCATGCTTTTGTGCTAGAGTTCTCCATCTTTTACATAGTAAAAAACTACTGTGAATATTGTGGCCTGATCATTATTCGAGTGAAATCCTTGCGCGGAGTTTTGGAGCACAAACTTAAAGTTCTCAGCGAAATCATATGAGATAACGAATTCACCATTTCTCAAAGTTATCTTTAGATTTTTGAAAAATAATGACTGCTCTGTAGCAAGGAAATGATGGATTCTTAGCTTCAGAAACGCTTCACAAAGCTCATTCACAAATTCGTCAACATTCATGATCAACGTCTTTAAAGTGCATCTGTCAGTTTGCAGCGAAGAATCAAATTTGATTTCTTCCAAATCCTCCTCATCAAAAGTTTGAATCAAATTATCTTTAATTTTAGTAATACCGGGGCAATTTTGGCATTCTCCTAATTGGCAGGAACTTGTCGCCTCAGGGCACACAGTTAACTTTAAACAATCGCGATAACAATTTAAACTTAACTCTGGATCGTTCGTTAAATATTGCATGTTTATTTCTTTTAGCATTAACTTCACGTTTTCATGGTGAACACAAACACATCCTGTGTGGGTACCGCTACTCCCTACCAAAACGCAATGTTTCGGTCTGAGTTGTGTGAATTTCTTGAAGCCTATTTCAATATCTTCATATTCTGACTGGAATTCTGCATACAATTTATTTAAATTGCACAAAATCAATCTTTTCTGAACGAGAACTTTCTTGTCACTCACTCTAACAGACATACAATCCTTCATTCCAGGCATTAAGCGACTCATGTCGTCACGCTCATAAAATTTGGATACGAGACCTTCAGTTTGAAGACTCAAAGGCCTTCCTTTTTTTGGGCGTAGGCAGAGTTAACATCCCATTGTTGACAACTAACTTTTTCGCATTTTTAGCTTGTCGTTCGGATGTCTCGAATTCGACCATTAGTTGTCTGCGACTCCAAGACTTTGGAGCAAGTGTGAGAAGTTGAATTTTCTCAGCTCTACTCGTTGATGATTTAAACTTCTCTTTGATTTGATCTAGAACTTCAACTGCGGCCTCATGATATTTGTCATTGCACAGCGTAACATTCATCTCGAGTTTTCCGAAGGAGAAGTCTGGATCGTCATCATCATTTGACATGATGACTTCATTAGTTTCAACATCATCAACGTTTTCATCCGCAAGAACATCATTACGAGGCTGATCGGTGCCATTTAAATTTGACGCTGGTATTTCTTTCAGTTTACTGAGCTCTTTCCTACATGAAGCACAAATTTTTAGTTCTTCAGATAGTGTAGGAAATTGCGATCGTAAGCCTTCAGAAATACGGCGTGTATTTCGCGTCTTGTTGTGATTCTCCTTCTTCAAAGGATTGAAACATTTGTTAGTCTATTTTCTTTCATTATTTTCACCTTTTTTAGGGGCCATAGCCAGTAAAAAAACTGGGTTGAAAAATAGCAAAGGGTGGGTATGGTAGCTGAAGTTCGAAAACTCTTTTTTTTTCAACTTCTATTTTTATCTTAAAATTAATATTTTAATTTCATAAGTTGAAAAATCCAAACTAAAATAAAAGTAGAATATATGGCGATATTTTTGTGCCGTGGCTATCACAAAATCATATAACAAACCTGCAAAGTGACACCGTTTTGAAATCCAATTTCATAATAAAATATAAGGATGATTAATGCTTGTCTTATACCGTAGATTTTTGTTTTCACTTTTGAGAATTTGTAGTGCTTTGTCATCTAGTGGATGAAATTTGAAACTAATCTCTCTAATGACCGCGGTATTCAGTTGTTTCCTATAATAACCTGACGAGAAACAAATTAAGAACAAGCGACTTCCGAAAATACATATTCGTTGATTTTTTAAGCAGGCGTCTGATTGACATATTTGTTATTTATCAACAAATTTTATGTGACGAAAGCTCATTTACACGAGCACAATTATAGTATTATTACTTTTCGTAAAAGCAATACAATGAAGGTGTATCACGTTGTGCTGCGGCCGGGTCTCAATAGCCAGCGTCATGAGCGTACCGGAGTACTCAACGCTTATGTTCATAAATTAAAAATTTAAATCCCACTTTCTAATCTACATAGTCTTATAGGGAAAAGCCTAAGCTTTCTTTTAAGACCAAAAAAAAACCTGTCTTATTTCGAACAAAAGTGAAATTTATTTTTGACCTTTATTTTTGAAGGTCAAATACAGTCAAATCTGGATTTAGCGAACCTTGATTCAGCGTTTCCGAGAATTGTCGCTGTGCAGCGGGGATGCGTGAGAGGACCTGCGGGGGGGGGGGGGGGGGTCAGTCGGGCATAAAAAAACAGAGAGAGAAACAGGAGAGAGACAAAACAAGAGAGAGACAAAATAGTTCGGAGAGCCTGGATTGAACGCGGTCGTCAGCCCCAAAACCGACGCTAAATCCAGGTTTGACTGTATTTATTTTTTTTTAAATGCGTAGCACCAATCAAATGGGCGTGAAAACCCTATCGAAACTGTACTAGACAAAATTTGTTTCATCGCTATTAGAAGAGTTAAAAATCGCCGAAATAGACGATATCCACCCCTTCCCCCTCGGTCAATACTTATCCGAATGACAAACTTTTTTCCCCATAAACTACTATCCAATAGCACAACACTTTGCCTAAGTTTAACTTAGATCGGAGAACTTTGACTTTTTGAATATGTACACATAGATAAAAGTATAAACGCCTGTACTTTCACATGAGCAATTCCATGTTAAATCATCTGAAGAATTTCAGCTATTGTTAGTAATTTTAATGAAAATTCTAGTATCCGTTCTCTTAGGTGTTGAAAGAAAAACCCGAAGATGATTTTTGAAAAATTCAGAATAAATTATCTTTTGTTGGAAAAGAAATACTATAACGTTATTGTCAGAAAGCTAAAGATTTTGTGATGGTCAAGCAATTCAAAATCTTGTTATAAAATAAAGTTACACGAGGCTGCGACTTTTAAATTTGCATATGAATGATTATCTCTTTGGTATCAAAATGTGTGACTCCCTTCTTATTGCCATATACCGAAATTGAGTTCCGAACTCTTTTCTTGTTCTCTATATTGATATCACCCTATGCATTAAAGTTCTCGATAAATTATACAGAGTACATACTTATTACACTTTCATGTGTTTTATTATTATTTTCCTACTAATGTAGTTAATGGTAAGACTAGATCGTTCCTCGATACTAAACTGTATTCATTTACTATTTTAGTAACTTGACTCATCCGTGTTTCAAACATATCTAATTAATCTCCGCTGTATCTACAAAACCGATTTAATTGCTTAAATATCCTAAAAATCGGCGACATAAATTGTATAGATTTTTTTGACACAGATGTGTAAAAAAGCTCACTACTTCTTGAACAAATTTTCGGTACTTTGAATGATAACAGATATAGTAACTCCGGACAGTTCAATAGCCCCCTATCAGTTTTAGCTCGAAAATTATTGACCGTAAAAAGTGTCTTTCTTAAATTTTTAGTAAGCAGAATCTTATACATAACAACTCATAATCGACACCCCTAGGATACACTCTTTCTACCCTGAAAGGATGTACCTTCAGAAATCTTTTGTTTATTTTCTTTGGCGCATTTATTGATATTTTTCTGAAGGGACTTGATATGGTAGATGCGTATTTCTGCCCAGATCTTATATATGCAATAAAGAGTACTGTGAGCGTTCCAACATCCCTGAAATGTTTGCAGGACCTTATTATGAATCCGAGCATTTGATTTGGTGATTTGACAACACACTCTATGTGTATATGAAATCTAAACTTTGTATAAAAAGTTACACCGAGATCTAATATGCTAAAGACTGTAACAATAGGCTTTCCATCTGTCATATATTCAAATATAATTGGTTGTCATTTCCTGCAGAATTACACCACCTTACATTTATTTATATTTAATTCGACATCAATTTTCTTTAGCCAATTAATGAACTCTCCAAGATCCTTTTGCAGCTCGAAGCAGTCTCTAACATTTCTTATTTTTAACATTATTTTTACATCGTCTGCATACAATAATTTCTTTAGTTCCTAGTGGTATCTATGTCATTCAGATAAATATTTGACAACGTGGGTCCTATGCTTGAGCCCTGAGGAACTCCCGACGTTGGAGTATAAGCGTTTTAGGTGCAACCTGCATACTGCACAACGTACTTCTTATTATGCAGTGGGTCATTGATGAGCGAAATTACATTACCGGGTTGGCATTGCTTGAATTCAGATGTGAAACCGCTTGCTATGTAGTTATCAAGAAAGGTTTCGAAGGCCTTGTACAAGTTGTTTATTATTGAAATAGGCCTGTAATTTTTTACATCCGGAGAATCACCAGTTTTAAACACAGGACATACTCTAGTCTCTTTCCACGCGTTCGGATACGCCCCTACTACGAGAGCTTTATTAAATATGTATATCATTGAATTAGTTAATCTATTTGCGCATTTTTTAATCAGAAAACTAGGTATATCGGGTTATATACACTATTAAAATAGGAAGATAGTACATTAACAATAGTATCTGGTTTATCTAATTTTTTACTCGGAGTTACGAGTAAAGAGTTGGTACTCCCGGTCAATCAAATTTCTTACTTCAGATGGTAAGAAGTTAAAGTTGCCCTGTAAGTTATAATTTCCAGGTGGAATCTTTAGTTTATCCCTGTTTTTTTTTTTAATTTAGTCTGCCAATTAGTTCATTGGAATATCATTTTGGATATTTACCTGCGCCACCTAGCGTTGTACATTTCCGTACAATTTCTGCACTGCAGAATATAATGAGCTGTATAAATACTGAATAGCCTCCTGCAACTTCTTGTATGTATACCATTAAGCCATTTCCCTTTCAGGGTAGGCGTGACACTACCCGATTCGGGTAGTGTTTCTAGGTGGATAGTTTCTTGTAGGAAATAACTACAAGCGTGGGCTCACCACACCCACGATGTGCCAACAGCACTCAGTTTTCTCGAATGGTCACCCATCCAAGTACTAACCGCGCCCAACGCTGCTTAACTTCAGTGATCTGACGAGAACTGGTTTTTTCAGCGTGGTATGGCTCCAATATGGTATGACTCCAATCAATGCAATTGTAATTGTATCTAGTTACATTGCTGTTATTGAATATAATGTTTGTTTAGGATTGTTTTGTATTGTGAAAAGTTACAATTATTCTCAGAACTGGATGATATGCATCCTCAGGCACCATTGGCTCAACGGGCCATACCTCTAGTTTGTCAGAATTAGTGAATGTCAAATTCAAGCATTGTCCTTTACAGTTCCAAATGTGATTACTTTTCTTTAGATCAAACATTAGTAAAAAAGTTAAAATTAGATCTGTTTTTGTATCGATTAAGAAGCCCATGGAGGCACTTAAAAACTTTCTAACGTTAAAATCACCAGTAATTATTATTTTCCTATCATATAGCTCATTTTCTTCCTCTAACGCTTTGAAAAAGTGTTCAAATTCAACTAATTTTACATTATGAGGTATTTACCTAGACGAAAATTATTGTGCATGTAAACTTTAAACTTCAGTTCCACTACTTTCGCCGCAATAAAATTTATCGACGGAGCCACTTCCTCTACTCTTAATAGATTTATTTAGGTATATTTGTATTTATTTGTATTGCAGTGAGTACTCCGCCTCCTATTGTAGTTACCCTATCCTGCCTATAACATACGAACTGATTGTTGTGGAAGAGTTCATTTGAATTTACATGAGCTCTTAACCAAATTTCAGTGAGTGAAAAGATATCATATGTATACAGGGTGTCCCAGACTCAAGTGTCCGGACTTATATAGCTGTATAAAAATTAACAAAATAAATCGAAAATTCCTTTTCCAAAAATCAGTTGAAGTTTTTGAGTTATAAAATATTTAGCCTGGACCAATCAGGAGCGCGGTATAAACAGACGTGCGTACTTGAGCTGGAGTCCAACGCAGTGTTATGGAAGCGAGCGTCGGGAGAACAGCGGTCACTACACTACGTTGGACTCCCGCTCACGCACGCACAACTGTTTATACCGCGCTCCTGATTGGTCCAGTTTAAATATGTTATTACTCAAAAACTAAAACTTCAATTGATTTTTGTAAAAGGAATTTTCGATTTATTTTTTTAAATTTTTATACAGCCATATAAGTCCGGACACTTGAGCCTGGGAAACCCTGTATAAATCACTGAATAATCTAGATTTTACAACCTTTGTATTTAAATCTCTAGTGTTTTGATAGTATACATTATGTGTGTAATATTTTTCCTTGAAAACATTTTTAGTTGTTTTCGAAATTACTCCTGTGGACTCTTGGGGTGTAGATCCTTTTCGCCCATTTCTTCTCTTGCTTTGAGCTTGTCCAGCGTCTGTTAGCATTGTTTTTGTTGCATTGGTGTGAAATCCGATCTTATCTGGACTCCCAGTGCCGCGCTGACGAGGTTAGTGGTTCTTTTCTGCACTGCAAAATTCTTCAGATAATTGACTGCAATTTCCTTCGATGGTAGATGAATCCGAATAGGCCTTAACCTTTGTGATTCCTGGGAAATTTTACCCACTCTATAGCATTTCAGATTCTCCAATGTTGTGTTTTCGTTTTCATTGAGGATGCTACGCAATACACTCCGCGCTCCCTTATACGACATTCCCCTATATGTCCGCTCCATTATACGACCAGTTGCCGCTCCCCTATACGACGGAAAAGTCGTTCTCCACCATCCCCACTCTTCCGCTCAAAGCTCGCGCGGGAAGCAAATAGTCTCGCGCGTGAATATGATATAGTCAGCTGTCAGTGACGCAGGATTCGACGCGCATGCGCACGACCACGTGAGATTGTTGGTATTGCAAGTGGAAGGGTTCCCCTTGCGCCGTCGTATAAGGGAACGTTTTCGGTCCCGAGCTCGTCGTATAAGGGAGCGCGGAGTGTATTTTGAACACAGCTATTTTTTCCGCATCATGCATTTTGGGTTCGCCTACAACACTGTTATTTTCAGAGAGGGTATTCACTATCGGCTCATGCTATCCAAACACAATTATATTATTTTTCCTCCAGCTTCTATCATTCATTTCTGAGAGTGTTTGAGATGTGAGTGACATACCTTCTCTTTCTTTTGTGTCCTGGCATGCTTTCGCTGAATGCTGTTGTATTTCCTTCAGCTCATTAGTTGCTGATTCAATAGCCTCTAGTCTAGTCTTAATTTGCTTTACATCCGCTCCAAGGGATTCTGTTTTTGATTCTACTTTATTTATATAACTATTCAGGTTCGCCGTCGCTGCCTTTACTGAATCATCTATTTGAACCTTTATCGTTTCCTTGACTTTTTTATTATGTTTTTCAAGACAGGCATCTATTTTTTTCGAGATTAGTTCCTCCCAATCCCAAGTTGTCGTCCATTGTTACGTGCCCCCTCCGTATACCTAATGTATATGTAATAGAGCAGTGAAGATCGATATGCTAAGTAAACAAACAGCTATATTGCAGGCTGTTCACAAACCAAATAAACACAGAGTATATCGCACAATTAACACAATAGCTTAGTCAGATACTCCACTGTAACAGAGATGCCAGAAAAGAACGTTTGAACTCTCCAAAAGATAGATCAGGTTCTCACGGCATTTTAGAACAGGCATGCACTTTATTTAGACGTACCCCGCACTTTTTTACTCGTATCTAATGATAAGAAATCTTTGTCTTCGCGAACCATCCCCTTTACCGGTTTCTTTAAATTGTGAGCTAGCTAGAAAGAAAAATATTAAAGCCGGTAAACCGTAACCACACCCTTTTCTTTCGATGGAAATGGGAAAGACCTTTCGCAAGATGACGACAAACTTTTTGAAGCAAACATACAAAAACCGAATGGGATGATAATCTCAGTAGCTCGTATGGTTAAAGTATCATCCAACTGGAGAAATCAATGTATTCGAAAATATTTACAGTGAAACTTCTATCATTCAAACCGCCGATAATTCGAATTAATTTTCGACTGAGTGTGTAGACTATGTATACCTGAGTTCTGGCCGCTTCAGGCATAATCCGGCAACAATTAGCAGATACAGAGAATGTCTAATTGTTCTGAGTGCAATAACTTGTCAAGCAGTTTCTCTATCTTTTCTGCTTATTCTATTGATCATCTTTGGAGGATCTTTGGAAGGTGGGGAAACTTTGTACCCCGTCTCTGAGATGGTTAAAGCCAATCAAAATTGACCATTTTGTCCAGTATGTTTTCAAAAGTAGTACATATAGTAGGAGCTAATGTTGCAACAGACTCAGTCTAAGTTTTCCATCTGAATTCTAAAGTTGATAATTTTGCGTACAATATGGAGAGGAAGAATTATAAAACAGTAAATTTAAGTGACAAAATAAAAATGATTCGTGAAGTTGAGAGTGGTGTGAAGAAAAAGAAAGACATAGCGGCAACCTTTGGCATACCAGCGAACACTTTACCAACTATTGTTAACCTATATCCAAAAGTTAAACTTGCAGAGCTATAAAGAATTTCTCCTCCGAAAGTTCACACCAAAACAGCAAAAGTCAAGGACGTAACAAGTTTAATGCTTTATCCAAACAAAAGGCCGCTTCATCCGAAAAACGCATTTCCTCTGACGATCATTGACAACACCGCAAGTCGTATCAACCGAGACCTCGGAGTTATATTCTCGGGCGCGCTCGAACAAAACAAATCGAATGCTCATACTTTGTTGACAATTTAGTTCAATTAAAGTAATATTTTCTAAAAAAACTTCATTATATATTTTTGAACACTTCGTCGGTTGGAAATTAGGGTTTACGCAAAACTGCTTCGATAAACGAAACGAACGAAAATTGTATGGTACTTGATACGTGCGGCGCTCCATAAAATATTTACTATACTTTTCTGAATTTAATTAGCAAAATTAATAAAGCCTCCGACACAAACCCATTTCTCGCATTTACATTCGAAGTATTCTTCATTATACCTTCACATTGCGAAAATTTCGGTACATACTACGATCCCAACAACCTGTCTTTCCACTTCTTCGCGCACATAATCAACTTGACTCAGGATATACTGTGCGAGCTTGAAGTTCATGATGCCTATTAGGGAAATCCAAAATAACGTATTTTCGGATATCGACCATTCCAACCCGGAAACTGAATCTTCATAGCCGAAAGACTTGTATTTTTTGAGATTTTTAAGATAATAATTAAGCAAGTGCACGACTTTCAAAATTTTGGCTGATTTTAGACACGCAAATTAATCAGAGTTCATCAAATCGTCAACTGTCAAAAAACAAGCTGACTTTATAATTGTACCTTTGTTATACTCTAAGGGATTTATTGGTTAGTGGGCGCCGTCCCTAAACTAGTTACTTTGGACTAAGATATTGAGGCCCAGACTTCCACCATTGTATATTGCACCTGCTCTACTCCTACTCCCTAGGTTTCTTAGAAATTTAGATTTTAGTAAGAATATTTTCAATATTTATAATTATGAAGCAATAAATAATAAAATGAGAAAAATGGAATATATTGTATTAATGATGATTCATTGATTTATATTTCACTATTTATAATGAATTTATGTACATTTAATTTAATTAACTAATTATTAATTGTTTAATTAAATTCTATCATCTATACGATTTTATTTCTTCAAGAATTATATTTTTTGAATAATTTCATTTTTAAACAATTTTATCTTTTTTAAACTATTTTATTTTTTCAATAATTTTATTTTTCAACCATTTTATTCTTTTAAATCATTTTATTTTTTAAACAATTTTATTTCTTCTACAATTTCATCTCTTCAATCATTTTAATTTGTCAACAATTTGATTTACAAACAATTCAATTTTTTTTTTAATTTAATTTCTTTAACAATTTGATTTTTTTAAATTTCATTTTTTCGACTATTTTTCTTTTTAATTTTTTTTTTCAATACTCGATAAATGGCTTCCGTTTCCGGTACCGATAGTGAGAGAACTCTTTTGTGTCAAGTGTTGATTTTTTTACTTTGGGGAAGGGAATCAGGTTGTGTTGGTGCAGAAGGGGCAGTGAGTGCGGAGATCAGGTCTAAAGGAAGAAGGGTGAGTGAAGGCAAAATTGTAAAGGGTGAAAGTAAGTTGTGTGAAGTGGAAATTGGAGCGTGCTTAGTTTCTGATGTTAGGAGTAGAGAAAATAGTTGCTTGGCAAGGGGGGCAAGAGGTAGGCGAGTAAGGAGCGGGGAACGTCGCGGAACACTGGGTAAGGTTGGATGCCGACGGTACGAAGTCCACAAACGGACGCTAGAGAGCGACAGCTACTGTACGATCGCACAAAACAGCAAACAGTAGATGAAACAAGAGGTGACGAGGTTGAAAGCGTGGTTAGTGGGGGGAATAGGGACGTTGAATGCAGTGAAAGTAGCAGCGAGGAGAGGTTCGAGACGCCGATCAGGGAGTAGTGGTGCTAACGGTCCGCGACTTTTTCAACTGCGCAGGCGTCGCGCAATGGTGGAGTAAGAAAGAATACTAAGGTTCTCTTCATCACTCCTTCTTTACCCGACGCATGCGCAGTTGAAAAAGTCGCTGTCTGTTAGCACCACTGCCAGGGAGGGCATAGCAGCGAAAAGGGAATCAGGCACGGACGATAAACGCGGGAGACCCTCAAACCTACAGCGCCTAGCAGTGAATGGGAAGATAAAAGAAAAAGAGAGGAAGGCGACGATAATTTAGAAAAGGACAAGGATAGCAAGAAAGTTAGGATTGAACGAAAAACACCAGAAAGAGATAGGGGAGGGGGGGGGGGTGAGAAACTGGAATCCCTTATAAAAGGGTTTAGAGAGGAAACAAGAGACTGGATGATATGAATAGGCATATGTTTTGATAGGAGGGGACTTGAATGCCTGGACTGGAGAACAAGGGGGAGGGATTTGAGATAAAGTAAAGGAGACCTATATAAGGAGCTCCAAACATAGGGAGACGGACCGGACGGGGAGGAGGTTACTAGACGTGATAGGAGAAACAGGATGGTTTATATGTGATGGCAATATGAAAGGAGATGAGGAAGGAGACATCACATTTATAGGCAAGGCAGAAACAGTAATAGACTACATCTTGGCAGAAGAAAGAATGATTATAAGAAATTCTTTCAAAAATCATTATCAATTATTCAGAAATGAATACAAAAAACAAGATATCAATAGTGATCTGAAAATGAAGACATAAGTAAAATAAAATTTTAAGACAAATTCAGCAATGAATTATTACAAAGGTACTCATTGGTACATAAGAACAATTATGCACATATTTTATATATTGTATTTTCGTCAGAAAAACTTTGGTTATAGGCAACGAGGGTATCAACTTATTTTTCATAAGTATCTAGATGATTTATTAAATATGAAAAATATGTAAATCCTATATGGCAACCTTATTTTTGGATAAGTACCAGGATGACATTTTAAATATATTATGACATACATCACGTGTAATTGTAAAATATTGTAAAAAACCGGAAAATATTTAAAATATGAATATTGAGGACAAAGGTCATAGTGTCAGAAACTTATTTTTGGTAAGTATCTAGGTGATTTTTTAATTTGAAAAATATGTACATCCCATTAGTAACCTTATTTTTCAATAAGTACCGGGATGACATTTTTTAGAAAAATATTCTAACACACATCGTTTATAAATGTAAAAAAAATTTAAAACCTGAAAATATGTAAATTATGAATATTAAGGAATAATATGGCAACGGCCATACCACGCTGGAAACACCAGTTCCCGTTAGATCACTGAAGTTAAGCAGTGTTGGGCGCGGTTAGTACTTGGATGGGTGACCGTCTGATACTACTGCGTTGCTGTTGGCGGTGGTGGGTGTGGTGAGCCCACACTTGTAGTTATTTACTACAAGAACCAACCACCTAGAAACACTACCCGAATCGGGTAGTTGTCACGCTTACCCCTTGAGGCTCGCCGAAAGGGAAATGGCTTAATGGTATATAATAATAAGGAAAATAGATCATAGTGCCCAGATCTAATATTTGTGGGTAATTCTGAATCAATCTATTTAGATTATTACATTTTCCAAATAGGAAAAGAAACAATCCAAATTTTTTTAATGTATATCTAAAATTGCTAATATTTAATGCATTCGTTTTACAAACATTTTAATAAAAAGATTTCTTTCAAGAAATTGAGGTAAAATTATTTAGACTCAATTAAAAGAATTCTGAAAATATTCATAAGCAAACCCTGCAGGTTGGAATGGATCATGAGTTTGGAGTCTCTATTAAAAAAAAAAAATTCAATTTAAGATCGAAAAGAAATATATTTTATCATGAATAATTTAATGCAAAATGAGCATGAAAAAGATTCACACATAAAAAAATAGACTTCCAAACTACCTCACTTTACGGCTTATTAGAAACAAAAATAACCAATGAAAGAAAACGGAGAAAAAGTCAACCAAAACCAACCTCTCACTTTTTTCTTTATATTTAAAATTTCGTCCTGGTACTTATAAAAAAATAAGGTTGCGATATAGGATGTTGTGAGGGACCTCGCAAATTAAGGGAAAGGGTGGATGTTGGAATATCGAGAACTAGGTAAAGTCAGTTATGAGGCAATTTAAATATATAAAAAAGTGTTTATTAGACCAACTTACAATAATGAACTCTCAGTATAGGGAATCTCTCAAAAGCCCGAACCGGGCGGCGAAGCCAAGTGCGGGCGAGCGATGTTATTTTGGCACCCGGGCGATGAAGCCAGGCTACCAGGAGAGTATCTAACTCGTCGATGATCCTCGGGGCTGAAGCAACAAGACCGGAAGTCGTCCTTCGGTATTAGTGACGTCGTGTAAAAAGATACAAGGGTTGGGCACTCGTTAACCGGGTTTGAGTGCAGGTAGCACAAGACTGACTCTTGAGGACGAAGATTTGGGTATTAGAACCAGGAAGTGGTATTGTCCCCACTCCTGGTCCTAGACCCACAGGGTCGTATGGTAGCGCGGTGCTTGTAACTTTGTTACAACTCCCCCCCCCCCCCCCAGTTTGAGGCGAAGTTTATTTCCTTAGAAGTTAATGAAGTCAATTCATATAAGAATCTGTTATTTTGGTCATACGGTCCAGTAAAAATAATAATAGTA
>CAKNYM010039088.1:0-12086 GCA_932195095.1 Andricus curvator
AGTCTTCTGGGAACAAGTATATGGAGATACTTATCAGCTAAATGAAGACACTTCAGATATATCACTCTTTCGTAAGTTTTGCCAAAGGCAAAGGTTACAAGGTCCAGAGGAAGAGTGTCCACTAATTACTGCTGAAGAAGTAAAGAAAGTTATCGCTAGAACTAAGAACTTTTCAGCACCAGGGCCAGATAAAATCAACAACTTTTGGTGGAAGAAGTTTACTTCTACGCACCAACATCTAGCTCGTATATTTACTACTTTCTTAAACGGAGAACAACCCGTTCCGCAGTGGCTAGTGGAAGGACGCACGGTATTGATTCCTAAGACCGGAGATTTGTCAAGTCCAAAGAACTACAGGCCCATAGCTTGTTTAAACACCAGCTACAATCTATTCACTGGCATCCTCAAAGAGAGGATATTAACATCTATCGAGCCGGTATGGAGTGCAATAGTTGAACAACGTGGATGCAAGAGAGGCCTGGCAGGTTGCAGGGAGAACCTGTTAATAGACAGGTGTATTACCCAGCACTCGATCAGGTATCGCCGCAATTTGTCCATGGCTTGGATTGACTACCGTAAGACATTCGATAACACGAACCATGAGCTACTTATTAAGCTCATTGAGTGCATGGAGGTGCATCCAAAAATAGTGAGAGGCATAAAAGAGCTTATGCGCTTGTGGCGGACAAGATTTGTCATAACATCTGACAAAAGACAAGTGACTACAAGCTATATCACATATAAGAGGGGGGTCTTCCAAGGAGACTCTCTAAGTCCGATACTTTTCTGTATCTCCCTCTTGCCTCTATCTATTGTGCTCCGAGGCAAAAGCTCTGGATACCTATGTGGCCCGCCGAACAAAAGAGAATATAAGGTCAACCACCTTTCATACATGGACGACCTTAAACTCTTTGCTTCCTCGAAAGAGGACCTTAACATCCTTGTGGAGGCGGTAAATAGGTACTCTTAAGCGATTGGCATGAGCTTCGGACTGGACAAGTGTGCCTGCGTCCAACTACGCCAAGGAAGATTAGAAACTACATCATCGCGTCACGATCAGGATGTTCAACTCATAGGCGGAAATACCATTCAACATCTTGGTATTGGAGAAACATATACATATCTTGGAATACCGCAAGCGGAAACCCAGGATGTGCGTGTGTTAAAAACGGCCCTTGGAAAAAGGTATCGCCAAATTCTCAGAAAAATTTGGGCTTCCGAATTATCTGGAAAGAATAAGATCCAGGCGACCAATATGATGGCCGTTCCTATACTGCTCTACACGTTTGGTACAGTAAAATGGAATGTCGATGAGTTGAAGCAACTTGACCGAAGCACACGCAAGATGATGGCAATCCATCGAAGTCATCATCCTAGATCTTCCGTACCTCGGATATACCTCCCTCAAGATAAAGGGGGTTGAGGCTTGCTGAGCTTAGAGTGTCTTCATCGCAGAACGGTTCTGGCTACAGCCTGCTCATTTCTAAATAGCACAGATTTTCTTATGCGACTAGTACATCAACATAAAGTCGTCAATGCTGCGGCGTTTCTATATCGCGCCGCAGATAGGGCCGCAGAGGAGCTTGGCCTCCCATTTGATTCCAGCGACACTACACATGGCCTAGCATCACTAACACCTTTGGTGCTCAAAAGTCGTGTACAGGAAGCAGAACATACGCTTCTACTAAGAGAACATGCTGACAAGCTCCTTCATGGTAAATTCTACGGCATTATACGTAGAGAAGAGCTCTCGATGGGTCTGTCCAACATGTTTCTCAAGCCTGCTGGATTAAAATCGGAGACTGAGGGATTTCTTTTTGCCTGTCAAGATGGCGTTATAGACACCTTAGTTTACCGCGAGCGCATAATGAATATACCTGTAGGCGATACCAACTGCCGAGCGTGCAAGCACGAGCCAGAAACACTTGGACATGTTCTCAGTGGATGCTCAAAATATGCACGATACGGGTACGTAGAGAGACACAATGTGGCTCTAAAAGTGTTATATTACCATCTGAGGCACTTCTATAGTGTTGATCTATTGCCCTTCTTGCTATACTCCCAGGGGGAACTCAAGTCCGTTGTGGAGAATGATCAGTGTAATATCTACTGGAATTTCTCATTCTCCACCACTCAACGTATCAGTGCTACGAAGCCTGATATTTTCCTCTAAGATCTGAAGAACAATATCATTTACGTGATTGAATTCTCGGCACCAGCCGATGGTAATATCACGGCAAAAGAGGAAGAAAAACGGGCGAAATATCAAGCACTTCTTTTCGAGCTGAGCAGGCTCTACCAAGGCTTCAAAGTCCATCTTGTAGTTCTCATAATCGGCTGTCTTGGAGGTATGAAAGCTTCATTTATTAGCCAACTCAACAAGATTCCGGCTTGCCAGCGTCAGGCTCATTCCATCGCGAACCGGATGCAAAAGGCTGTTCTTCTGGGATCACTTCATCTGGTCCGTCAACACTGTTCCTCATAACATTCTACAAAGATTGGTAGCTCAAAAAAAGTATCCACAGGTGAAACTTCATCTCCAACTGTCCCGTCTGCCGCGTAAGAACATCCGCGGCTAGAGACCTGACTCCAAGGAACAGTGTTGCCCGATGTTATCTCGCGTAAATTTCCCGCTCTTGCTCACCTTCTAGGACAGAAGGAGCAGAAGCGGATGACGTACACGTTCCAGTTGCGTCGGGATTGGTTGTTTTAAAGAACCATGATCGTAGCTTCCGGAGCCTACAACTTCTCATAATAATGCGTTGGGATGTGGCGACCCCATCGCCCGAGAGCTCCGGCTCTTGCAGTCAGCCACGTTGTTTTGGGCTAACTCCCCAATGCAATGAATTATGCGGTTACGACACCAGTATCGTGCAGTGCCACCCACAATAGGCCTCTCTCGGATGGAGGCCATGGTTCAGTTGGGAGTGGCAATAGGACCGAACCGAGGCGACGACCAGGCAATGGCCCCGGACAAACGCGAAAACATCGATTTAAATGGTCGGACAAACTCAGGAGAGACATCCTTACCTGTTGGCAAAGAATCTCACCGGCGCGAAGAGGATTCATGCAGAGGTTACATGACCGTTGGGTCAATATGCACCCGGAATATGCTCATCAAACGCCTCAGTATTTAAGAGATCAGGTATCCTTTTTGCGAAAAAACGGATATGAAGCTCTTTATCAACAAGAAGAAGAGCAACATCCTCCATCGAACATGCCACCCGTTCCAGCAAGACCACCTTTGCAGAAAATTGGTAGCTCTAAAAAAGTATCCAGAGGTGAAACTTCATCTCCAACTGTCCCGTCTGCCGCGTAAGATCATCCGCGGCTAGAGACCTGACTCCAAGGAACAGTGTTGCCCGATGATTAATTAATATAATTCAATATTTAATATTTATTCAATAATTAATGATTAATTCAATATTTGTTCCTTATTTTGCATTAAATTTCATTTTCAGCTACCCTGAAAAATGGATCATTTCAATAAATTTATATTATTTCCATTCATAATATGCATTGGTATTGAAACATACGTGTTTTCATTGTCTTTTTTTATGATTAAAATAATATGCCTTGCGCTACGCGCTCGGTCCTGGTTGATCAACTAAATTATTGTTATGCTTACACATTAAGTGAAGATCTAGACATAATTTTATCAAAACTCCTTCTGGTTTGAGGAATACATTCTCATCATGAAACTCGCGCTTCGCGCTGGACATTATTTAAGTTGAGTTCAAATTTTAGAACATCGACATTTTACATTAGATTTTTATACTGAACTGAGAAATTGTAGAACAAATCAAGAAAGAATTAAACAAAATACATACAAATCAAACTCTTCCGAGCATAAATTTGCATTAGGTGCGAAACCATGAGAAAATTGTAATTCAATACAATTACTAAAAATTTTAGAACCAACGCAAGTAATGAAAATATTTTTGTGTGAATATTTCAATTTTATTAATGATAGTTTAGGAGTGAAATATAGATATAAATAAACATTATTTTAAATTAAGGAGATTTTTTCCAATTGAACTTGTTGATCTAGTCGAGGGAAAGTTCGCAGCTTTGTTTGAGACGATAAATTTTGCTGTTGCCTATTTCATCGTGTTTTGCGTTGTTTAGCTGTAGATTTTAATCTTCGATTTTTTATGGTATTTTTTATGTTTAAGAAGAAAATGATTATTTCTATTGGAAAATAGTTCAGGGGAATTTTGTAGATCTTTGGAAAACAAATAATGTTGGTCTCTTGCGTTTTTACTGTATTTTGCGCACTTTCGTGGGAAAGTTTAATTATTATGTTTTTCAGTTTGATTTCTCGCGGCCACAAATCTGTGTGCAAAAGGAAGTTCAAATCAGAAAATTCCTTCGAAAGTTATCGCGTCGTCAAACTACAGATAGACAGACAGACAGACATGTTCATAAAAAAAAATTTTTTCTGACTCAGGGGGTCTCAAAACGTCGAGAGTTGCCGAAAACTCAATAGGTCCAAAATCGCATGAATCTAAGACATTCCATCTAAATGATGAGAATGTCGAAATTCTATTGAAAAATGGTCAAAAGCAATTTTGTAGGTTTATTCAAGACGAGCAATTTTTCTGTTGTAGAATTTTTGAAAAAAAAAATAATTTTGGTCTCTTGTCTTTTTACTGTATCTTGCGTAGTTTCGCAGAAAATTTAAATTATTGAGTTTTTCAGTTTGATTTTCCATGGCTAAAACCATAAATATTGGCAGTAGAAGGCTGGTTAGCGAACTTGACCTGTATTTTCGGACCACAAACCTGGGTGCAGAAGGAAATTTGAATTAAAAAATTCCTTCGAAAGTTATCGCGTCGTCAGACTACAGACAGACAGAGACATGTTCGTAAAAACCATTTATATTAAAACGATTTCTTCAATGCCATTGATCAAAATCTAAATAAAGTCACGAAAGACTTTATTCGTTCGCAGTTGCGAAATTCAAATAAAAAACCATCTGGAAGAAGATGGACAATCGATGATAAAAGTTTTGCATTGACGATTCAGAAACGTGTGTGGGTTAGAGGATCTAGGGCACTTAGGTCGGAGCGTTAAATATGCAAATCATGCATTAGTATTTATGGTTCGTGGAGTTAAAAGTAATTGGAAGCAGGTTATTGCTTATTACTTCACGGCTAACACGATATCTACGATACGTTTAAAAAATATTATCGTTGAAAAAATTTCTCAACTTCAAAAAATTGGATTATCAGTAGTTGATACAGTTTGCGATCAAGGCCCTACGAATTTTGCAGCTGTCAATTAATTGTGTCGAGACTATCCTGATGTTTCTGAGAAAGAAACCTCCTGTTTTTTAGTTGATGGACAAACTATTGCCGTCATATTCGATGTCCCACAACTCTAAAAATGTACAAGAAATTGTCTCATTCGTTGTAAAGTAAAATTTGACACTCACAAAGAAGCAAAATTAGAGTACATTGAAAAGGTTGTTGATTTAGATCAAAAGAAAACTTATAAGTACCTGCCGAAACTTACACCACAGCATTTTAATTTGAGCGACTCCTTTAATAAAATGAGGGTTTGGATAGCTAAGGCACAATTAAGTAACACTTCTGCAGGATCGATAGAAACTTATATTTCCACAGGAGTTTTTCCTGCAGAAGCAATACACACTGCTGAATTTTCGAGCAACGTAGATTCTTTATATGATTCTTTAAGTGGATCGCTTGTAAACGCACCAGAGGGAAAGGAATATCTTTGCGCTGTTTCGGATTCAACTCCTCATTTAGAATTTTGGGAGACAATGGTGAAAAAGATCTCTACCTGGAGATTAATTGAATTAGAAACGGGCAAGGATGTTACTCATCAATATTCTTTTATAAAAGGATGGATAATAATTTTTAAATCAGTAATTCATCTTTGGAACAAGTTAAAGGATTTGGGGTTCCGAAACCTTCCCACTAGACATCTGAATCAAGATCCATTAGAGAATTTATTTTGCTCGATTTGGCAGCATGGCATATCTAACAGGAACCCGACTTGTCAACAATTTGCAGCTGCGTTGTAAACCGCAGTTCTTAATAAATTGACTGTAGCAGTAAATGGCAAAGGTAATTGCGAGGATGATAATGGCCCTCCCCTAGATACGCTGATTTCTCACGTAACGGAATACAAAGAACCTTCTAAATCCGTTTCCAATGAAAATTCGATTCTTAGAGAAAATTCCTCTATTCCCGCTGAGAAAATAATTCCTGTAGAAGGGATGTTCAGCGAATTACACTCTATTGACGTTCATTTCGAGCAAGAAAGAGTTTCTGTAGAAGAGAACTGAAGCGAATTCTATCCTCTTCACATTAATTCTGAGCAAGACAAAATTCCTGTAGAAGATGTAAATGCTTACGCATTGAGACAGGTTCCTGTAGAAGAGGATTTGAGTTCATCAGACCCTGCAGAGATTGATGTTGAAACTCTTAGAGTACACGAAAGTAATGGACTCGCGTATATTGCCGGAAATTTGCTGAGAGATATCAAGATACCCGATTTTCAAACGTGTAAAGATAGTTTGTTGTCTGATAGGGTAACCGATAAACATATTTTCCAAACATTTAAAGAAGGAGAGTCTCAATTTACGTGTGCAAGTGACAAAGTGATGGATTTAATCCAAAAAATTCATGACTCACTATTTCCATTCCTCAATGTTCGAGGTCACGAATGTGGTCTAGAGGACACTTTTAAAGAGGTGTTCAAATCTAGTAGCCAGTTTCAAATCAAATGTTGCGACAATCATTCTTATGAAAAGCAACTCTTGGATAAGTGTCTACCGTTCCTAATTTGTAAATATATAAAAGGTAAAAAGCCTGAAAAGAAACGTCGATCCGCACTTGCTACTTGTTCAGTAGAAACGGGTAAAAGTGACGGTCATGAAAAGAAAATGAAAATTTGTCAAGAGTCCAAAGTAACTGTTTCAACAAATAAGAAGGTAATACAGAGAAAAAGAAAAAATGTAAAAAGATCAAACAAAGATTCAGTCCCGAAAAAAATTCGTCCTCATAACGAACAAGACCCTGTAGTTCTTTCTGATCCGATAAACCATAATGAAGCTTTTTATGTACAGGATTACAATTCACAGTTTGTTGACATCCAATCTAGTTATGTTCAAGATTCATTAGTTGTTCCACAAGAAATTTATAATAATCGAGTTGTTTATTATGTAATAGATCATTCATATTCTGCAAATTATCAATGAATTGAAACTTTAATCAAATATAACCAGTAATTTAAATTAAATATGGTCATCTTTCAATAAAAAAGTAATAAAAGTCAATTCACTTATCAATCCCTTATTATTAGCTATGAACATAATTTTTGTCATACTTATTTCACTGACACATTTAACCCTTCGAGGACAACGTGGAATCGTGGGACGTATAGAGCAACGTGGGGTGTATGCACACCCCTCTCTGTTTTTTGCGTTTAAATTTTTAATGGCGCATTTCCGGGTTTCGAGAAATACTTGGATTCAATCCCAAATACGTAGAATCAATGTAGCCAATAATTAAGGACAGTTTTCAAATAGCTTAGCAATTGTTTAACAATTTATTGAATTTGTTATGAACAAGTAAGTGAGTTAAAATGGATTCATGGGGGAGATTCTTTTTCAAAATATGGATCGACAGTTTTTTGTGGAATTTTATAAGCTTTAATTTTTTTCAAACCGTTCAAATAGGTTGAGAAATAGCTTCTGAATATCAATTTGTCCGTGAAATTTTTTTTTAACACACTGTGTGCGGAAAGACCCCAAATTATTTCATTGAGATTTTCAAGGTCACTTACCTTCAGCGGCAACTTCCGCGTACCAGGGGCTGAAGTGATACTGAAAGAGAAGTTACTCAAAGCGAGAAGCCTTCTTGCAACCTGTACACAGCGAATATGCGTTTTTTGTTCCGTTGGGGTGGCCATGCACCCCACGTTGTCCTCGAAGGGTTAATTTATCAGTTGCGTCATTTTTTTAATGTTATTGAAATTGTCATGTGTGTTCCATTTTTCCTTCATAATATTTTCAGAAAAATATCGTTTTTAAAATAGACTTTAAAAGTGAAACAAATTTCAATATAATTTCATATTTATAATAATTTACGTGAAAATTGCTGCTGGTAATAATTCGATAATCGACGATTTACTCTTTCACAGAATTTTGTACAAAAGTAGCTTTTTATTCATTTCTTATTAATGTCATCACAATTAATAAAATTGTTAAAATACTAAAAATATTACACATTAAAAAACTTTTATAATATCTGCATAATATTTTTATCGTGAAATTCATTTCTCTAATTCAATAAATAATTTGCAAAAGATTTAACTGATGTTATCTTTTACACCACAAGGAAAGAAATTTACTATTGTCGTAAACTCACTTAATTTTACTCACGAACAATTGTACCTAATGATTACATTTTCAAATTCAATTTTCAAATGTTCTTTCAAGCGAAAGTGATAAAAATACTTCGCTAAAAATGTATAATATAGACCGATGTATTCTGATGGTATTAGCAAACATTATTTAATACCAACTCAGATACTTTAGTCGATTATACGTTTTTACGAAATACTTTCATTACTTTCTCTTTTTGACTGTTCAAATTCAATTAATAATTTAAATCTCCCGCGTTTTGCTGCGCATTGGCAACGAAGGGCACGGGGAAAGGCGGGAAAGGGAGGAGCTAATATGCCAGGATACCACCGCAAGTTCATGGCGCTACTTGTCTGATTCGTGTTTCCGAATCCGTTCCACTATTTCCACCCCCGTTTATTTACACGCCCGACTCCCCGCTAGAATCCCTACACTCGTTCTCCCCGCATTCCTCCTGCCAATATAATTAGGCGTGTTCCTTGCCAACCACAGTGTCCACTTGACATACCTCTCTGTGTCCTATTTACTTCTTCACTTTCCTTCAATCCCACACCTCTACTCCATACAATAGCAAACTCATCACTAGTGAGTCAAACAATTTCATTCTCCTTCCAAAATCATCTGCGAATAACTTCTTTCCCAACCCCCACACCTGCCTCATCACCACATTTGCCCTCCTCACTCTCTCTTATATGTGCCCATCCACTCGCCCATTCCTCCGAAACAAGAAGCTCAGGTACACAAACTCTTTCACCACCTGCACCGCCTTTCCTTTTTACTTCCACTCCCCTCCCTTATCCCTTCCACCTCCTTTTCTGAACACCATAACCTTGAACTTTTCCGCATTCAGCTCTAACCTGTTCTTATCCAGGTATCTTCTCAACCTCTTCATCATCCCCTTTAAGGCTTCCTAAACCTCTTTATTATGTTCCAGACGTCCCCCTCTATCTTAACATTTCCTCACTCCTCTTTCAGATCTTTCTCCTTTTCCTGTTCTTTCATCTTACACACCAATTTAAACCCTTTCCTCATTTCTATGTACTCCTCCCTTTTCGCAGTACCCTCTTTCCACTTCTTGTACTTCCTCTTCACCTTCCTTTTCATCATTTTACATTCCCTATCCCACCACGGCTTCAGCATTCCTTTCTTCATCTTTTTAAATACCTTCTTTTGCAGGCACCCTTTCACTTTCTCTTTAAATCCACCCATATCTCTTCCACCGACTCCCCTTCAAAGCGTACCTTCCCTAACGGCTCCTTATACTTCTCTATCGCCTCCCTCGTCCAGCTCACCCTCTCCCCCATTGACACTTCTTCCACACCTTGCCTTCCGCCGCTCTCACCCCTTATCCACAACCCTAATGGCTGATGGTCTGATTCTA
The DNA here is from genome assembly GCA_932195095.1 of Andricus curvator. NCBI lineage: Eukaryota > Metazoa > Arthropoda > Insecta > Hymenoptera > Cynipidae > Andricus > Andricus curvator. The sequence goes on from CAKNYM010039088.1 coordinate 9,777, forward strand.
CCCTCCCTTCTACTGCGAATCTCTCTGTCTCCTCCCACCCTTGCATATTTATGACTACATAGTCTATCACCGATACCCCACCTTACTTACATATGTGTATTCTCCCTCTTCATCCCCAGTTGCCATACCATTCGCCACCGCCCAGCCTCTATCTTCCATCCAGTCCCTTATAATCTGTCCCTCCTTATTTATTATCTTATCATTCGATTTTCTTCCGAAGCTCTCCCCTTCCCTGTAAAGGCCCTCTTCCCTCCCCATCCTCGCATTAAAGCCCCCATCCAGTACCACCATACCCTCCTCTCTTTCGCCTAGCAAGTCTTCCACCCTTTCTTTAATTCTTTCCATCCCATCCTTATTGTACACTGTCACAAACTTACACGTTACCCCTCCTATCTTTACTTTCCTTATTTGCACTCCTCTCCTCATTGCACCCCTCTTCCTCTCCATGAACTCCTTCCTCTAATCCATCTCAAACCTCCGTTATAATTCCCCCACTGGCCCTTCCTTTCTTATTCACTCTGACCGCCTCCTGGAGTCTCCACCTATATCCCCTTGGCAGCTTTGGCTATTGTATCCCATTCCTTTCTTTCTACCCACGTCTCTACTAGTCCTACAGCATCAAATTCCTGGATATACCTCCAGAACTCCTCATCCTTCTTCTTTACCCAGGCTGCGTTCCAGTACAGCACCTTCACTACTCCTCTACTCTGCATTACCCCCACCCCATTTTTCTTATGAAACAAATTCCCCTGCACTTCCTTCAACACCTCTTTCTCCTCGTCCCACACCCACATTTTCTCGTCTACTATTATTTTCCGATATCCTACCTTCGCCGATCTCCCTTCACTCCTCTCCCTCCTGGCCCTGTCGTATAGCATTCTCTGCACATCCCTTCCATTTCTCGTCAAATCGTGATCGATGAAAACTCCCGCATCTTTTATCCTATTATTATTTCGCATTACCCCCAGCTCTCCAACTCCACAACCTCCACTTCCTTCTCCTTCCCAGTAAAAAAAAAACTAATTCGGGAGGATTGCGGTGAATGAACATGTTCAAATTCGCCCGAATTCTCCTTTCTGATTCGTAGAAACGAATTGGGCCAGAGCGAATTGAATGCATGTCAATTCGCCTTAATTCGTGGTCGAGGTCATTTGGAAAAAAATTATAAAAATTGTATGCCTCGAGACTCGAACCAGCGATCTCAAGTATATAAAGTCCAGAGGGCGACCACTGAGCTACGGGACTCATTGATATTTATGTACAACGGATCCTTTATGCCGAGCGCGTTGGTTATGGCTTACGAATTCTTTTGAATAGGCCAATCTTTAACTGTATTCACGCTGGCCAATTCTGGCGAATTGGGGCTTGAATTAATATCCTGCGAATTAAAATGAATTGGCGGACACTGAAAATAATTCGTACTGATGCATTCAAATGAATTAGATCCCCTAAAAAATTTTCGCTGAATTCGGGCGAATAGAATATTTGAAGACTTTATCACTTTTCACGAATCTACACGAATTCACCACCATCTCCAATTCGAGATTGTCGCAAAGCAAGATTCACGGGGGCTCCCGTAGAATTCTTCTCAATTCGTCCCAATTAGCTTCTTGTTACTGGGTTTCTTCCCTCCAACTTAGCTTTTTCTACCATGCCTTTAACCCACCCTATGCTCTGCAGCAGCGCTTGCACGCCCTCCCTTTCTTCCCCGCTCTTTAGCTTTAACCCTCTTATCACAATATTATTTCTTCTGTCTGCCTTCTCTTTTCCCTCCATTCTCAACTCCATTGCCCTTATCCTTTCCCTATCCGCCCTCCCCTCCTTTTTGTTCCTACGCTCTCCCACTTTCTCTTCTATCATATTCTCTAACCTCTCCCAAATACCTTCAATCTCCCCCCCCCCACCCATCACCTACTTCCATTTCCACCCTGCCCTCCACCTTCGCAAGCCTTTTTTCCGTCCTTTCCTTCCACACCCTAACCTCCTCTTTAATCTGCTTCATTTTAACTTCTTTTTCTTTCCTTACCCTCTCTAATCATTCTACTCTCTCCCTCAGCTCTTTCACCTCCTTTTTCCATTTCTCATCTTTGATTCTCAGATCCTCCCTCATGTGAAAATTAGTATGTAGAGAAAAATTATTTGCAGCAAAATGCAGAGAATCTCGGCATTTCTCTGTCTACTTCTGCAAGTTCTCTGTGAATTAGATGTAACGGAGATTTGCAGGAAAAAGTACCATGTAGAGAGAAACATTTGCAGACAAATACAGGGAAGCTCTGCTTTTTCCTACAATTTCTCTGCAAACTAGGCCTT
>CAKNYM010039091.1:14595-31123 GCA_932195095.1 Andricus curvator
AGGCTAGTTGTGAACCAGTATGATGCCAACCGTTGGCGGAACTCTTGGGTCGGTATTCTACCAGTAATGACAGTCTGTACCGGGCTAGTTGTAAACCAGTATGATGCCAACCGTTGGCGGAACTCTCGCGTCGGTATTCTACCAGTAATGACAGTCAGTACTGGGCCAGTTGTAAACCAGTATGATGCCAAACGTTGGCGGAACTCTTGCGTCGGTATCCCGCCGGTAGTGACGGTCAGTACTGGGCTAGTTGTAAACCAGTATGATGCCAACCGTTGGCGGAACTCTTGCGTCGGTATTCTACCAGTAATGACAGTCAGTACTGGGCCAGTTGTAAACCAGTATGATGCCAACCGTTGGCGGAATTCTTGCGTCGGTATTCAACCAGTAATGACAGTCAGTACTGGACCAGTTGTAAACCAGTACTATGCCGATGGTTGGCACAGTACTAACATCCAGTACTGGTATTTCTTCTCTATTACAACTGGCGCGGTACTGCACCGGTCGTGAACTCTGGCTAACATCCGACTTTTCCCCCTGGGCATTCCGAGGCCACACGTGCCCAGCAGTTCTCGGGACGCAGTAAATCGTTGCCCTTATATCGGAAGTTGAGTGTAATTTCATTATTCTTTGGCAGAAATGTGTACCACAGTTATACTTTTTACAGAAGAGTGTTCAGTAAAAATATACTCTGCTGAAATTTGACCGGCCTAAATATTTTTTGCAAAAAATGTTTCTACCCAACTCATTTCACTAGAAGATATTTCTGACGAACTTATTTCTGCCTTATTTTTTTTCTGCAGAGAGTATGTCTGCTGTAAGATTTTCTGAAAAGATATTTTTGCTGAGCACATTACAGCTGAGAATATTTATGTCAGACAAATTTCTGTAAAAAATATTTCTGTTGCGCATATTTTCAAATAAAGAAGAAATTGCCTCAAGTATTTTACAGTCGAGGAATGCAGACACGGTTTTTCTAAGTTACAAAGTTTGTGGCCATTTGTTTTTACATTCATGTTCTACAATTGCTAGTTGTTTACGTATATTTACTAATAAATAAATATGGCATATATTATTTATATATGCCCATTATATATACCCATTTCCACACCATTCATGAAGTAGAGTACTTGGTGTGCGTCTTTCTGCAGCTCTTTAAATTAGAATCAGTAAGCAGTATGTCACTGAGCCAAATTGGTGGAAATGTATTTTCACAAAAAATGCAATAAATGACGATGCAATACAACAATGTCAAAATTGTATTTTTTTTTTAAATTATAATTATGTGTAAAATTTGGCAAAACTATGCGAATTGTAGCAAAAACTTTTAGTTTCTGGTAGAATTATTTTTGTAATTTTTACACCGTTTTTTGAACAATCTTTGAAAAATTTAGAAAGCTACAAAAATAAGTCTAATTGAAACTAGAGGATTTTTTTCTCAAATTCGGGCAGTTTTGAAAAATTTAACAAGTAGGTACATCATTTAAAAAAAAATCACAATTTTCACATCATTTTACTTTCTGATAATATATTGTATTTTATTGTTAAAATACATTTCCTTCGAGGAAGTATGGTTTTTCACTGGATGATCAGTAAAAATCCTTACTGATATAACTCAGTGACGTACTTTTAACTCATTCAAATCTGGAGAAAGTGTTCTCCCCTGTAGCCCTAATCCACTTAGCTTCTCATATCTCTGAATTCTTTTTTCTTTTTTTTTTCATGTACTTGAAACATCTTTTTCTACCTTTCCAATTACGTCAGTAGTTCCTTCATCAATATTCAAAAATTTTTTTAATAAACTATATATAAAATTGCAAAAATTTAAATTACAAATATTACTAATATTCCCAATCTTTGAAAACATTCAAAATTGATAAGACGAAGTTTCTCGTGGTCTCGAAAGGTGGGATGAATAGTGAAATATTTTTTATCAGATTGGCTAGTCCCGATTTTTCGGGACGACTAGTCCATCCCCTTTTCCAAGTCTCCTAATTTTTGAAAGGTTTCAAGTGAATAAAAAAAAATGTCCGTAAGATTCCTGAGAAAATGTCAAATGACTTTTCATTTTGCAAAACAAATTTTAAGAGAAAATTGTAAAAGATTTCAAAACATTTCGAATGATTTCTTAAATCGACGGACAAGAATCAGAAATCTCTTGTACTAATTTGAATTTGTATCTGAGTTCCCAACGCTTTGAAAGGAAAATATAAATTTAGTGTTTTAAATATGACAACTAAGTTTCAGGCATCCACGCAGACTTGTATATAAAAAAATTTTAATTATGCTTTTCCACTAAATCATTGCTTCCGGGATTTTATTTTACAAATTACTTTTATTGGATATTAGACAATAGCAGAAATTTGATAAGGATATGTGGATGAATTTTTGTTTTGTTTTGCCGACATGAAGTTCAAGTACGCATTGAGATAAAATATGATGTCTCGGTGTTCAAAGGAAAGTTAGAGTTTTTTGTTAATTTAATTTTTTTTTAATTTGATAAATTTTGCATAAATGACAGTTTTTCGATAAGGATACTTGGATTATATTATTTTTGCTGAGTCCGGCATCAAATGAAAGTAATTTGTGAAAAAATTTCCAGGAATCGAACGTTTAGAGGAATATGAGAATTTGTTTAAATCTAAGAATTTTTTCAAATTTAATTAATTTGTGTAAATTACGATTTTCCGATAGGGATATTGAGATGAAATATTTGTTTCGCTGTTGTTCAGCATTAAATACAAGTAATATATGAAATAAAGTCCAGGAACCGAGCGCTAAGATAAAAATTAGAATTTTTTAATTTGAATAACTTTGAATGCTTCTAAAAATTGGAAATATTGTTATTATTTTTAATTTAAATTTGAGCAATTCAGGAGGTAGACAAGGATGATACCGATACATGAAAATAAAGAAGACAACATTTCATAAACATAAGAAGTTAAGTGGATTTAGGCCTACAGAGGAAGAACCTAGGGAGAAAATGACAAAAAATTTCGTGACACAAAGATTGACACAAAAAAAAGCCCCTCTAAAAAAGATGCACAACTTTTGTAATGAAAGTAAGCGTAAAAAAGTTAATTTAAATTTATATTTCAGAATCAGTAAACAATATTTGAGCTTCATATTCTTTACGCAAACTAAAAAATGTCCATCATGCAAAAATTAAAAAAAAAGTTGTTATAATTTACTTTATAATGACAACTCATGTATATCAGTATTTAGGAAACATACTTCTGAATATATGCCAGAGTCAGTCAAGCTTCGCAGAAAATTGTAAACTTGGCTAATAAAAAATTTACTTCCATAAATATTTTTTTTCCAGTCAACAACGATACCACGCTGAAAAAACCAGTTCTCGTCAGATCACTGAAGTTAAGCAGCGTTGGGCGCGGTTAGTACTTTGATGGGTGACCATTCGAGAATACTGCGTGCTGTTGGCACATCGTGGGTGTGTTGAGCCCACACTTGTAGTATTTCCCGTGTGGAAAAATTTCATGGCTGTCTTGAATCATGCTAAAGCCAGTACAGTTTTTCTCAAGTCTGTCTATTCACGCAATACTAGCCTGGCGCTACACTGGCGCTTTCTAGTTTTACTACGTGTTTGATTCAAACCTTTCTGCTGTCTAGTCCCATTCTTGGCGCTATCTAGGAGTTCGTTACGAATTTGAATATATAAAGATTGTCCAGATTCTAGCTAGTTTCTAGATAGAATCACGGTTTGGACTTAAACAAAAATTACAGAGGTGAATTCAGAAAATAAACATTTTTTAAGAAAAGATTTGGGAAATTACAATACACAATTGTACAAATGCTCCAGCGAGAATTAATTGTAGACTATCACATATTTAAGATAGTAAACAATAATTGTTGAAGGTGATAGAGATCTTAATACAAGAACTGCAGTTTCAAGAACGATTTTTTGAAGAATGTTTAGAAAAACATTTTGTTTCAATTAAATTATATAGTGAAGTTATAATGAATTTATATTGAATTTATAATAATTATAATATGTATAATGCTATGTATAATATTTATGATATTCCAGAAAATCAAATATTATTATAAAAGATTTATCTAATTTATTTTAATTATTTATTGATTCCGTAAATGATAATTAAGCCTAACGTATGAATTATTTGAAATAATAAACAATCATTATTTCGTAGCCTAATCGCAAGTAACATCATACAAAATTTATTTTTTTCAACGATTTATTCACAAATCAAGCACTTTTAATGTTTAAAAATTGTTCATGTTTTATTGAAATAAATATTAGGATGTAATGAAACGAAATTCACATCCCACAAAAAAGAAAAAAAATTTAACTTTTAGATGGCCGAGGTGTTAAGGCGATGGGACAAAGTTACAACAATCTAATAGGAAGTTACATCAGAAGTTCAACACCCGGCGTATGTACAAAAGATTTGCGCAAACTCATTTCTTCATTTTTTTGTGTACAAAAACTTTTTTTTATATTTTTAATTGACTGAAAAATCTATATATTGGACTTTTATGGCATAAAAAATAATTATATTATTTAATTATTAATTATTTTTTATCAAAATAGCCGATCGAAACTGCGTACCGATCGTACAGCGCCACGAAATTTTTCCACACGGGTTATTTACTACAAGAAACTATTCACCTAGAAACACTACCGGAATTAGGTAGTGTCACGCCTACCCAGAAAGGGAAATGGCTTAATGGTATACTACTACTACTACTAAATGTAAAAGGAAAAATCAAAGTTAAGACAAATTTTAACAGAAACAGATTTAACTTACGCGCGAATAGCCACTAATCTCGTGACCTGTTCGGCCAATAACCGCGAATAATAATAAACCCATACTTCCTCGGTGGAAATGTATTTTCATTTAAAAATACAATAAATTATTATCAATAATGTGAAAAATGTAATTTTTTGTAAAAAATTTGTAATTACTTGTCCAATTTTTCAAAACTATGCGAATCCTAGAAAGAAAAATCTTCTAGTTTCTATTAGAATTATTTTCGTAATTTTCTAGGTTTTTTGAAGATTAAAAAAAAACAATGGAAAATTACAAAAATAATTATACTTCCAATTTTTTCATTGTTTTACTCTATTGTAATGTATTGCATGTTATTGCGAAAATACATTTCCGCCAATTTGACTCATTGAGATATTTCTTACTGATTCTAACCTAGACAGCTATACAAAAACGCACCAAGTACTCTACTTCATGACTGGCGAAGAAATGGGTATATGCCAATGGGTCAATAATATATGCCATATTCATTTATTAGTGAATATATGTAAAATACTAACAATTGAAGAAAATTCATATGAAAGCAAACGGCCAGAAACTTTGTAACTTAAGATACCCGTATCTGCATTCCTCGGCTGTAGAATATTTGAGGAAATTCCTTTTTTATTGAAAAATATGCGCAACAGAAATATTTCTTTACAGAAATGTGTTTGACAAAAATATTCTCTGCTTTAATTTGTTATCAAATTTTTTTTTCAAAAAAAAGTGCTGCAGACATATTGTCTGCAAAAAGAAATAACGCAGAAATAAGTTCGTCAAAAATATCTTCTGGAGAAATGAGTCAGGCAGAAACATTTTTTGCAGAAAATACTTTTGCCGGACAAATTTCAGCAGAAAATATTTTTGCTGATCACTCTGCTGTAAAAAATATAACTGTGGTACACAGTTTTGCCAAAAAATAATGAAATTAAGATATGTCAAATTTGATTTGTCTACTGGTCAAGTTCTCAGGAAATAGAGAAAAAATCTTGAGGTTTATCAAAGCCTCGATTCTGTAATTGGTAACGCGCCCGCTCGTCAAATGTGGAAGCACCTGGTTCGAAACCGGGCTGAGGTAAACTTTGTCTCTCTTTTCAAAACAATTGATTAGTAGACCTACAGACATTCACATCAATCAGTAAACAGACAATCTGAAATAAATATACAAAAAACATCAAAAATGTTGATCCGACATAAAAAACTTGGGGCAAGTTCGAACTGATTCAGTTCAGCTCGAATCGAATCCAAAACTAATAAACTTGACTCGACTCGCTCGAACTTCCCAGTTCCGAATTTCAGGGACACCCCTAGCAATGTTCTGCAATTTTTTTGTAACCTTTTTTAAAAAAAAATTCTACAATTTGTGATGATTCTGCAGAACTTCTGCATCGTGCGTGAATTCTGCAGAAATTCTGCTGCTGATTTTTTTATAGGAATTCTGCCGAATTCCTACAAAAATTCCACAATTTTTTTTTACTTGAAAAGTGATAAAAATATGGATGCTAGACAATAGACATTCTTTAATCATTTCTGAGTAGAATAAATTTTGTGGAACTTCATGCCAAATTCACAAAGACCAAACATATATTTCACCGATTTTTGAAAACTTACACAACTTATTGCACATTCAAACAAATTTCAGATAGTTTCTCGAAAACACATTTTTACTAGAGCCTTGCTCTCGCGATTACACGTGAGGAGCGTTTAGTTATCAGAAACTTCACAATGATAAATAGAAGCTGAGATAGTATTTGAGAAAGAGCGACCTATTTTATGTTTTTGATCTATTTTTACATTCTCATTCTAATGAGAAGGTATTGGTTTTATGTAAAATTTGACATAGTCGGTTTTCATCAAATGTCCACGTTTTGAGACCTCCTGAGTCAGAAAAAACGATTTTTACGAAGGTGTCTGTCTGTCTGTAGTCTGTAGTCTGTCTGTCTGTCTGTCTGTCTGTCTGTAGCCACGATAACTTTCGAAAAAATGATCAGATTTGATTGAGCTTTGGCACACTTTTTTATGGTCGAAAAATAGAGAACGAGTTCGTTAACCAGCTATTTTGGATGAAAATCCAAAAAGTGAGCACATTTTGAAAATTTTTGAGACCACTTTTTTTGAAGATTTGAAAATTCTATGTACGGTTATTAGTAGTACGCAAAATGGCGAACAAAATATTCTTATGACTTTTCGTGATAAAAAAAAAATTACTGGAGTTATAGCATTTTCAAAATTCCAAAAAACAAACGAAAATGAACATTTTAAGCCAAAAAACGCACGATATGAAAAAAAGTCAAGAGGAGAAAAACGTTGATTCCTGAACACCCTATAATATTTTCATAACAACTTTTTGAATTTTTTGAAAAATAAAAAATTCAAATTTTGATCGCACAAAAAATTAATAAAAAATCAAAAAAGCCATTTTGCTGTCAAACTGTTCAAGATACCAGAAAAGATCATCTCACCAAAATTGTGCACCTAAAAAAGATCTACAAATTTCTTATCATTCACCTTTTGATATGACGCGTAGTTTTTGTTTTATTCGTAAAAAACAGCATTGAAAATAGAAAAATCAAATTTTCAGACGAATATTACCAGCTACGAAAAAATGACCGAAACAAAATTTGTTCATCCAAGGAAGAGGTACAAATTTATTGTGACTCACGTTTCGATAGGATGCGTGGTTTTTTTTTATTCGTGAAAATAACATTGACAGTAAAAAAAATCAAATTTTTGAAAAAACAATGCAAGGTACGAAAACATATAAATGAACAAAAATTGTGCATTCAAAAAAGACTTACAAACCCGTAATCAATTTTTGTGGTAAGAATATATTGAAAATGAAAAAATTAACTTTTTTGATAAACGGCACAAGCTAAAATAAAATGTTAACTAATAAAATTTGTCGCCTGAATTATATCATTACTTTTCGTTTGAAATCAAATACAAATTTAGTAATTTGTATATGAAGAACATATAACACGAAACACAAAGTGCGCGTTCAGTGTATTTACCAAATCGCACGCCGTAAGTGCGCTCAAACTTTTTTGTTTCTATCATACAGTTCAAATGATTTTCAAATCAAATATCGAGCGCGAAGCGCGAGTGTCCGGATGAGAATGTGTTCCTTAAGGTCGATAGAACCTTGAGTAAATAAAGTTCCTTTTCAGTCTAAAATAAAAACAAATTTAACAGTCACTTAATATGTAGAGGTTTTGATAATTTTATAATATTTGCAAACAAACTTTTTCTTTTCATCGAAGTCGAACACGAAGTTCAAAAATCTAGAGGAGACGAGCGTAAAGCGCGATGTAAATACGCCCGAGCGCGTAGCGCGAGGTGAATACATAATCGAGCGCGAAGCGCGAGATAAATATATGATCGAGCGCGAAGCGCGAGATCCAACAGTCGCGCGCCCTAGGCGCGCTCAAACTTGCGAGCGCAGCGAGCCGCGCGCGAAGCGCGCCATGAGAATGTGCCCGCGAAGCGGGCAGATTTTTTATTCTCAAATTTCACATTCTGCATGCTTCAGGGAATTCAACAACAAAAATTGAAACTTCGCTAAATTAAAGTATTTGAAGTCTCAAATCTCATCTTTAAAGTGAGACCAAGAGAATAATAAAAGATTTACGGGTTCTCGAATTATCAGGAAAAATATGAAAGCGTGTCCAAGACGAATTAATCGCTTTATTATATTCTATTTGAAAATTTTTTCTTTAGAAAATAAGGAAGTTATGTTGAAATTAATCAATTTTGTTGATTACGGGTCCATTCATTCGTTCGTCCATTTCTTCAGAAAATTCAAAATCGCCTCGTCCGAAATTCCCGACTCGCACCCACGTACCTGACTAGTTTACCCCACCATTGCGTCCAGTGCTTTACCCCGCACTTGCTTGTTCTCGCCTGGGATTATATCTTAGAAGGCGGGTATACCAGAGACATTTAAACTGGACATTGTCCAGTATATTTTACTACGGTTCGTTACATGGGGGTGAGGGTAGGAGAAGGCCTACATAATCCGTAAGGTTATTCAAGTATTATATTATTAATATATATTATTAATGAGTGTCATATCATGGAATTTCAAGTTACATTCAAAGCGATTGGATAGATTTTTTTTTAAGAAAAATGTGATTTAAAAAAAAATCACTGCCATTTTCACCGTTTGAAATTACAGAATTTTAAATATTGTGAGAAATATCGTGAACCATTACATTTTAATTACTCTAAATATGTACTTAGGCAATTATATGCTTTATAATCGGAAATTGTCAAAATTAATGAGTTCACATTTGAAGAGTTAAAAATAAAGCAATTCCATACTGAGTTTAGGAATTTAAGAATTTTTAAAGTAAGATCTTGAAACTAATCGTTAAAAGTAATTGATTTTTAAATTGTACATCACGATTTGTTGCTTTAAGTAAGTGGCAAGACAGAAAAAGTCGCGAGGCAAAAATCACGCAAAAAGCGAGTAGAAATATAGAAGCATCAATAGAAAATAATTTTTGTAGAAAAATAAAAATTTTTGTCAGCAATTAGCAGTATGTTAAAAAATCCACGAATTAGGATAAAATAATGGAATTTATTGAACAAATAGCAAAAAAAAGTTTCTCTACCATTTTCCTGCCAAAAATTGCATTTAAACAATTATCAATTATTCAAACAATGAATATACAACTAAAATAAAATAATTCAATATTTACATTCATAAATTAGGCCAAGTAATTAAGAAACTACCATTAATTCGCGATATTACAAGATAATAAATTGATCAAATGAATGAAAGTTGTTTAAATAATATTAAATATCTTGGAAAAACTAATATTCAGGGTACAATTTTGATAACTGTTAAAAAACAAGTAAAAAAGTACGATTTTTTAACTTCTTCCGTTAAAAAGTTGTATTTACGCAAAAATAAATTGTTCTTGAATCATGTTATTCTATAGAAATAAAATTGGTCAAATAAAAAAAAATTGTATGGCCAAGAAACAATTAATTAGGCTATTCAAAATTTATTTGAGAATACATAAAACCTTGTAATTTATATGTTCATGAGGATCTATGAACAAAAAATAGGAAAAACTTAATAATTATTTGAAATTAATATTTTATGAGACTGTAGGACCGTCTGAAAAGTGAGTCGTGATGTTTGTAATATCTTTGGTCTTGAAAACATACGACGATGCGGCAGTAATTTGTGGAAGTAGTAATATTTCACTCTTCTGGTTCCCGAGACATCATTTAAGTGAGACCATTCGCTGCCCTGCGCTGTCAGTGTCGCCACTCACAAACGATAGAAGCTGCAAATTTTGTTTTACCTTCTTGAAAAACTGTTTTCCATGTTGAGCGTGGCTTAGGTTTAATACTTAGAAGTGCGTGAACTGAAAAAAATTGTTGAATTGCAATGAAAATTTTTATAAACAACTTCTATTAACAAACACTGAATATTATAGATTGCTCATTTGTAAGGAATATTTCGGAATAACTATTACTTACTTCTATCGACAAAGTGATACATGATGACAAAAATATATCTCCCGATATTATTTTTTAATTTTAGAACCGAATTATGTAAAGAATTTCCCATTAAGAACATTTGAATTCAACAGAAAATAATGTCATCTCTTAATTGTCCTTAATTTATGCTGCCAGTGAGACTTGTAAGAATTTAGCAAGGAAAGTTTGTCATTTAGTCTTATTTGTTAATTTTATAATCAAATTGTATAAAAATTGTCAGCCTGTTTTAGCAGTGACATGATGTTATGCCTATAAATGTCTAACGTGATCAGTTGTTTATATGATTTGTCTCTAAATTTAATAAATAAGACCGAATAATATATTTTCAATACTAAACTTTACTGGCAATATAACTTAGGGACAATTAGGAGGTAACATTTCTGTTTACTTCAAACGTCCACACTGGGAATTTGTATACGTAATTTGTTTCTGAAATTAACAAATAATATCGGCAGACATATTTTTGTGATTAAATATCACTTTGTCGATAAAAGTAAGTAATATTAATGCCAAAATATCCTTTAAAACTGAGCAATCTATAATATTCACGATAAGCATGGAAAAAAAATTTCCAAGAAGATAAAACAAAATTTGCAGCTTCTATCGTTTGTTACTGGCGGCAATGGCAACACAGCGCAGCGAATGATCTCACTAAAATGACGTTACCTCTGGAAACAGAAGAGTCTTCATCAATTTTTTTTAAATGAAAGGTGATTTCATAAGGAATCTTTATATCTTACTTTACCAAAAATTAAAGGGGTGAGGGGGTATTTTACGAAAAATGGAATCAAAGATTTGCTTAGACATTTTTCATGTAAAATTTTAAAGTTTTTCATTTCAAATTTTAAAGCTTAAAAATATACAATTTCATTTCTAATACCCTCCAAATTTCAAAAAAATTAAATTATCGGTTCCAGAAATGTCGATAATTCAAATCAATCCAACACAATAATTCAATATGGCGTAACTATTGATTATTGCTTATAACTATCTTCTTTTAGAGTGATACTACACAGTTGCATTTTTTCTGAAATGTTCAGTTTTGCTTTGACTTTTTAGTTATGAACAAATAATAAACTAACGTCAACAAGAATAATTTTTCAAATATCAATGCATTTTTCTCAAAGTGAATAATTTTCACTCTTTTGCCAATGTTTCAAAAATACTAATTTGAAAAAAAGGCCATCTTACAATAGAGATAAAAACAAAGAATGGAATAATTAGGAGTAGGTGGAAGGTGTAGATTGGTACATGACTTGTAAAATTTTGTTTTGATTCACAACACGAAGTTTACTGCAAAGCATGAAAAAAAATTTGGAATTGCACATATTTCACTATCATCTCCCCCCTTCCCCCTGCCGCCTCCTATTCAGTAGAAAATACGTTGTCATCGATAATAACATACACATATAGAGATTTAAAAGGTCTAAATGAAATAATTAATTGATTATAACATCTTGCGGGAGAAGGTAGACTTACTGCAGTTAGGAAATTGCTCACGGGACTCTCTTACTACTTGTAGTAAATATTGTTTATGACTTTCGTCTCTCGTAATAAGGGAATTAGAGTCAGATATCAATTTTACAAATATCGAATTTATCTCAGAAAAATATATTCACAAAAAAGAAAGAGATTGTTAAAAAAATGATTCTCTCTCTAATGTTTATTTATTATTTGATCATAACTAAAAAGCCACAGCAAATTTAAAAATATCAAAAACAAAACGCAACTATTTAGCATTAATATAGAAGAAGACAGTTATAAACAATAATAAATTGTTGTAAGTGAAAAGTGAACAAAAAGTGAAAATTTTATGAAAAAAACCGAAACTATCTAGCATTAATGTAAGAAAAGATAGTTATAAACAATAATAAGTTGTTCAAGCAAATATAATTGCCAAATTGCATTAATTATTACTTCACTCTGAGTACAAAATGAACATAAAGTTGAAAATTTAAGAAAAAACAGGAACTATCTAGCATTACTATAAGAGAAGATAGTTACAAACAGTAATAATTCGTTTGAACAATTAGGTTTGTTACATCGCATTAATCATTACTTCGATATAACTGGAAAGTGAACAAAATGTTGAATATTTACGAAAAAGTCGAAACTATCTATGTAGAATTCTTCTAGTACAATATTATTAAAAATAATACCTAATTATTTGAACAATTATGGTTGTTAACTTGAATTCATTATTACTTGGTTCCAATTGAAAAATTGTAAATAAATGGAAAAATTCGAAAAAAGCTGCGACTGTCATAAATAAAATATAAAATCATAATCAGCGCCAAAAACTCGAAAAACCTCATTTTTCAATTACAAGTTTTTTTTGGAACGCTGTTGGATTACCTAAGATTTCGTTATTAGTTTTTTTCTATAAAACAGTAGAACGATGTTGTGAATCAAATAAACAAAGTATCCTGCACAATTCATATTGCAAACGTCTTGTCGTAGAAAACCATTTACAGTGTAAGTTGTGATGGGTCCTTTATGGTTAGATGAACTACACGTTTTGGTTAAATTACCGAAATATTTTCTTAGACCAGCAAAAACACTCGCTTGAAATAACTAAAATATTCTCTTGGACGTAGCAAAATATTTGCTTAAATTAACCAAAAGTGTTACTTGAATAGATATCCCAATTCTATAATTTAGGTCATATATTCCTGGAAATTCAGGTATATCTACTGCCAATTATATGTATATTCAATCGTATAAATGATATAACTCATCATTTAGCAATATTAGGTATTCTTTCGGAGATTTTGTACCAAGTATAACATTATAAAGTACAATAATAGTAGAGTATCCGCTAAAGTCACATCCAGGTAAGTTCCATTATGGCTGTCAGTGTGCGATAACTGTTGCGCAATAATAAGTGACGCTTTAACAAAAGTCAACAATTTCTCGAATATTCGTGCCGGATTATAATCTATTCTCATTTGTGGTACATGAACCAATTCTGTACATATTAATTTGAATCTTTTATTATAAAAAACATCTAAAATAAAAAAAATAAAAATATCTGGTTGTCGTTTGTGACAAATTATTGTTCACTTATTGTTTAAACAGATTATAAACATTATAAACAATATAATTGTTTAAATAATATTTTTTTCTCATGATTTAAAAATCTCCTAGAGATATGGCCAAGACGTTTCCAACGAAACCTTTAGGTTTTTCTCTGGGACTATTGTTCGTTCTAGCTATATGTCCGAATATGGAAATCCATATTCAAAGGGTTTTTTGGTATTCAGTGACAGTGGAGGGGATATAAACAATGTTCAATTGATTAATTGTTTACTATTATTGATTCGTTACAGTTGACAACAGTATTATCTTTATTTAGATTGTGTTTATTTAGAATTACTTTACATAATTGTAAATTAAACAATCAAAAACGTGAAAAATTGTTATAAACATTGTATTTGTTTGAATAATTATTTTTTCGCGGTGAATGAAAAATCTCCTGAGGGTTTTTGATTAAAGTATCTACTAATATTTTCGAAAGTATTTTCGGACTGATACATTTGTTTATATTGAGTTCCGAATTGTTTATAACAATTTAATTGTTTAAAAATCATTTTTTTGACCTAATTCGAAAATCTCCTGGAGATATGGCAGAGGCGAATCCAGACATGTTTTTGGTTTTTCGATAGGATAATTAGTTTTGTTTGAATAAATTCCCCAATTTTCAAATCTATATGTATAGCTAAATTCAGGGTCGTGAAATTTAGAGGTTATAGGTGCAATAACAGCCAACTCTTAAATTTTCGGAAAGTGACTTGTTACATTCTCGCCATAATGAGAAGGTATTGATATTATGTGAAAAATGACGTTCGTAGATTCCATCAAATGTCGACGTTTTGGGGCCCCCTAAGTCAGAAAAAATAGTTTTTACTTCGCTGTCGTCGTCTGTACATCGGATAACTTTTGGAAGACTGATCGGATTGGATTGTGTTCTGGCGCACAGTTTCAGGGGCCGAAAAGGAAGATCGGTTCGATAGCCAGCTATTTTGGATAAAAATTCAGAAAGTATGAGCATTTTCAAAAATTTTCAGACAATTTTTTTTTAAATTCAGAAATTCGATGTACGGCTATATGTAGTACTCAAAAATTCGAACAATTTATTGCTACGATTTTTTTCGATAAAAAGAAAATTGTCAAAGTTACAGCATTTTCAAGATCCCCCCCCCCCCAACGAAAACTAACATTTCAAGCGAAACAAAGCACGACATTGAAAAAAGTCAGAAGACGAAAAACGTCACTTTTTGAATGCCCTAGAGGAATGTTATGACAACTTTTTGAATTTTCTGGAAAAATCGAAAATTCAAATTTTGATCGCACAAAAAATAATTAATTATTACATTCTCATCATAATGAGAAGGTATTGATTTTATGTGAAAAATGACTTTCGTGGATTTCATCAAATCTCGACGTTTTGAGCCCTTCTGAATCAGAAAAAATAGTTTTTACGTCGGTGTCCATTCAAACTAAGCAGCAACAAAAATAGGTAAAAAGGAAATCTCTTTATTTATCTAAAACAAATTTGTTTATATACACTCTGTACAATAAATAGAAAAAAATATATTGTGAAATAAAGAACAAATAATAAAATACATTTGCTTTATTTTGTTCTTTCCAATTCAGCAGTTGCGAACAGAGACACAATATTTACAAAAAATCACGTTTTGTATATATTAAAAAAAACACGAAGGGAAAATTACAGTTTTCAATTCATAAGATTTGAAAAGATGCGTACTACAGTTTTGTTTCAAAATCGGTCTTAAGCTGATGTCATAATTTGTTAGTCTAAATTATATCTACAAATTTGGAACTTTGCAAATAAGGAACAAATATTAAAGTAATCATGAAAAGTAAAATTTGTACTTTATTTTGCTATATCTGAATGAGCAGTTCGAAACCGAGATACAGATTTTTTTAATTGTAATTAGGCTGTTATTGGTTATGAAAATCACTTGCTGTAATAATTTTTGTATATAATTATACTGAGATAGAATTTAAAAGAAACCGAATATTCGATATTTATATAAAGCCGGGTTTTCGTCAAACGGATGTATGTACATTTTCATGTTTTCAATCATTCTACATATTTTAATTAATATGCGTTCTAGAAATATTGGATTTCATTGCTAAAATTTTATATAAAATAAAACTTTTTCTTATAAGTATAGGACATTGTGTGGATATCGTACGACGCGCAATCCCGGGAGATTTTCGGGACATTTTTCAGGATATCCCATATCCTGACGAGGTATCCTAGGATTATGCCAAAGATATCACTTCGTTTTGAGGGAATGTTGAGTTTTATCTTGATTTACGCAATATTGACGATTCTAAATAAAATTTACAAAAATGTATTTTTTTCTAATGGGAAATCCGTATTGAACTTCATGGGGCATAATTATTGTTGTGGATTTAAGTAAATTGCCGGACAATATGCATAAAACTTCGTAAAAAAAATTTCCAGTGCTTTTATGGACCACCTTACTGGTTAAACCCTCATTTAGTACTAAAGCATAAGTATCTAATGATAAACAAATATTTATTTGTGCTATTTTTATAGGGTCAGTGGCTATATTCTAAACGTATAAACTTATAAACCAAGTGCTCAATTGATTAAAAATAAGTGTTTTTGACTGTCCTTTTGAGCGTAATGCAACTTAGTGCTGAAAATATGGAAACACTCAATAATCGCGCCCATAGCGCACGTGTTTGTTTGCTAGTTTAATAAAAAATTAATTTTATGAATAATGATGAATTACTAAAAACTATATCCTCGTGATGTTTAAATTACTGTTCGACATTTTACAGTTACAAGTTGGACGTACAAAATCTTGGGAAAGAAACTCGAATTGTCCAACTTCAATTCGGATGTCAACCAATCAACTTCAAACTCGTTTTTAGTCAATAATAGGCTTGAAAATCAAATAATTTGATTATCAATGTTCTTCAACATTTACCATTAATACTTGATTATTAAATTAAAGAGTAATACTTTTTGTGAAAAAATAAAAAAATTAGTTATAAAATTTTGAAATTTTGTTTGAAATTAATAAACAGCCCACTAATTTTAAAACATATCAAAGAGGACCTTCTGAAGTGTTAAGAAAAAATATGTGGAAAAATTGATTGCGCCAATTTCCATGAATTAATTTGGGTAGAATTCATCAAAATAATTCAAAAACATGCAAAATAAG
>CAKNYM010039093.1:0-11990 GCA_932195095.1 Andricus curvator
AATTTTAGAAATATATATGAAATATTTTTGGATTATTTCTTTTTCCTATTTGTGAAATTGTAATAATCTAATTGAATTGGATTGAATCACCCAAAAACATTAGATCTGGGCACTAGGATCTTTTTCCATCTTTAATATTCATAATTAAGTTGTTTTCAGGTTTTTTATATATATATATATATATAAAAGGATAAATGTTTATATTTATACATGATATATATTTTAAATATTAAAAAAAAAATGTCTTCCTGGTACTTATCAAAGATAAGGTTGCTAATAGGATGTACATAATTTACTATTTATATATTACCCAGATACTTATCAAAAATAAGTTGTTATGCCCTCGTTGCCTATAAACAAAGGTATTCTGAGGAAGATGCCATATACACAAGATGTGAGCATAATTTTTTCTTATGTGCCAATGAGTACTTTGTTATAATCTTTGCTGGATATTCAATCTTAAAAATTTTTTTACTTATGTCTTTTATTTTCAGATCACATTGGATATCTTATTTTTGTATTCATTTCTGAATAATTGATAATGATTTTTGGAACGTTTTCTTATATTTTGTGTTTCTCTCAATTCTGTAAGAAAAAGTTTTGGTAACATGTGCATTTTATGATTTTTGGGTTAATCTCGAGAGGACCGCTTGAAAACTATGTCACTTGTCCGAAAAGCTATAAAAATAAAAAGGGTCTTTTCTTCTTTTCTCTCTCTCTCTCTCTTTCTCTTAAAAATGGGAGGAAACGATCTCTAAAATATTTTCATGCTTTGAGAGTTTTCGAGTTGAAAAATAAATTTAGTTTGCCTCGGTTCTTTGAATCTTCACCACGTAATTTTTGTTAGCGATATTTTCATTTAAAATAGTTGTTCCTTTTCAATATAAATTTAAAACAAAAAGTTCCGCAATTTTTCGTTACTGTTTTCTTTCAAAAAATTTTTTTAATCAGTGTCGGGGTTAATAATTTTCAGGTCATAATAACCATCTTTCTTCTTTTTAATTTAAAATATTCTTTGAAGTTTAAATTCTTTTCTAATTCTTATTATGAATAATAATGTTTTGTATACCTTTGTCAATTTTTCACTAATGAATACAAAATTTTGATTAATTAATCCTTTTTTAAAGAAAAGTGATTAGTGTTGTGTTTGTATATGTGTATGAGAGTGTACACATGTATATATATATATATATATATATTATATTATTTTTATCGGCAGGTATTATGTTTCTGATTTTTTCAATTGGCATAATAATATATTTTAGTCATACCTAGTAGTTTCCTATAAATAATCCCTGATGAGGGAGTTTAAATTGACTCCGAAACATGTTGGTTCCTTGGTAGTATAAAAAAGACGGATAAAAGAAAAAGTGAGAGGTTGGTATTTTTGGTTGACTTTTTCTCCTTTTCTCCCTCTTTTTTCAATTGGTTATTTTTGTCTCTAATGAGCCGAAAAGTGAGGTGGTCTAGAAATCTATTTTTTAATTTTGAATCTTTTTCATGCTCATTTTGCATAAAATTATTCATGATAAAATGGATTTCTGTTCTATCTTAATTTTAAAATTTTAGAAGAATGTTTTTTGGTGAACACTTTTTTATTCTTATTCAGCCTCCGCAGATTTCAGGAGCAAGTTTTTCTTATTTTTTTAAACTGAAAAATAGATCTTTAGTTGCTATCCAAAGACGATTTTCAAAACACATGAAATTTTAACCTCAAAATTCTTGTATGATTTACTCGGAATTGGTTAACTTTTTCTAATCAAACTAATTTTCTCTCAATTTAACAACTCAATATATCATGAGTGAGTGTTTTTTCCGTCAACTGAAAATTGCACTTTTTATCGCGATTCGGGTGATTCGCAACCAAGTCTGTACCAATTTTAGGTTCCTGTCACTTTCATATTGTAAACTTCCACATTCTATTTCTCGGAAATGGATCATATTTTTTATCATACTTTTTTGGCCTTAATTTATAAACATTTCTGCTCGGGAGTTAACTATGTTGTTTTATCTTCAAATGGTGATTTCAGAATGTTATTTCGCTCTCCTGGAAAATAACGATTCTGTTGATTATGTAGTTATGTACTGCAGCTCTTTAAACTGTCAAAGACAACAGTAATTGTGGAAGTCATATACATCTTCGCGTTACAATTCTTTATTTTTTCATTTGCCTACAATGAATTATAATTTAGTTTTTTATTTCTTCACTCTCCTTCTGAAAAAATTAACTCAAAAACAATAAGCATCATATCAACTTGTATGTACACTCATAACCTCACCATCTGTCACCCTCAACACTTGAAATTATATATGGAACAATTATTTTGCGACTATGTTCAGGAAAAAAATAAACATTTCTTCTTACAAAATTATTAATGTTCATTATGTTTAAACATACAGACATATTTATTCCTCCATTTCTTCACTATTCACAAAAAAAACTTGAAACTTTCACTTTTATTTCATTAATCAATCATTTATTCTTGAACTGCTTCAAGTGAAAAATTTCACTATAAACAATTCACTTTTTCTTATTTAATATTATTCATTTATATTTTTAAACTTTACGCGGCAATAAGCAGGTTATATGCATGTCACGCCGCCAATTGGACACCTTTGGCATTATTCCTTGACTTTTTAATACACGCACGGCCATCTTTCGAACACATTTTACCACGGTGCACAAACTATACCTTTTTCGTTGAAATGACATTTCGATTAAATCGAGTTTCCATGGAGAATAGACATAAGGAGACCAAAGTAGTGTAACCGAATATGAGCACATTTTTGTCGTATGAAAATGGTTACAATACTTCCCGTTCCCGGGTCTGGCGCTAGTGTCGCACGGGTATTGAATGGTAGCTGTCTTTGTTGACATTAACACATTTTGAATTATTGTCGATTGTGATATGTGATTTACAGAGATAAATTGTGATTGACATAAAAAAGATTTAAATAATTTTATCCGCCGCGAAACATCTTTTTTTGAAGTGTGTGAAATTGTAGAGCTCCTGCAATGGACGAGGTAGGTACTTTTGAATTATTGCGCTAAAAAATTGACATAACCTTCGCGGTATAAAGATTTGAATAGAGAATAATTAAGATTTTGATTTCAACGTGAAAGTCAGGATTATTGTATTTTATAAATATTGAATTTTTCATCAGTTTGAAATGCACCAACGGTTTCCTTTGGAATTTAGTTCCATTGTATTCTGTACATGACTCACAAATTGTTTAAACGATTTAGGAATTTTTTTTATTTATGTTTGAGCCTCGAGGTTATATTTACACGGACCATGACGGCGGCCATCGTTACCCGTACCACACTAGCGCCGCGCTCGAGAAGATCTAGCATTTCGATGCGTTATTGTATATCCGACAGAAAAATGCTCGTTTTTGGTGAAGTCAATGTACAGGACTTTGGGCTCCTTATGTCTATTCTCCATGCGAGTTTCGTTGAATTGCATACCTACCCATTTTTAGCAATTTTTAGCGGAGAAAAAAAGAAGCTTTCAACGTCGGTAAAGTAGAGATCACATGACCAAGCTCGGTTATGAAATTTTACACATTATTTTTTACATGGATAATTTTTTTCAAAATTATTACTGAAACTAAATATACAAACGCAATTTATTGTCTCATTTCCTATATTCCAAATTTTGAGAGCGATATATCATTGCGTTTGGACATGGTGAACACCAAAAAAAATTTCATAACCAAGGACTGGTTTGGTCACGTGATCACCGAAGAGCATGCCCTTAAGTCAAAAAGATTTTATTGAAGGGATAGTTTTCATTATGAACTCAACTTATTTTAAATTCAATGGATCTTTTTATAGGCAAAAATTCGGTACTCCCATAGGTTCAGTCATTTCTCCGATTTTAGCAGAAACAGTTATGGAAGATTTGGAGGTCTTTGCTTTCAAGAAGCTGGATTTTGTTTTGCCCTTTTACTTTCGGTATGTTGATGATACCTTATTATGTGTTCCTCTAGCAAAGTTGCAGGCAGTTTTTGATGCTTTTAATAGTTTTCACTCAAAACTTCAGTTCACCCATGAAATAGAGAACAATAATAGAATCAGTTTTTTGGACGTAGAAGTAATTAAAGGTCAGGATGGTAATATTATTACCAATTGGTATAGGAAAAGTACATTTTCAGGTAGAATTTTAAATTTCTTTTCGGCTCATCCTTTTCAAAACAAAATTGCAGTAATAAAAAACTTAGTTGACAGAGTTCTAAGTTTGTCCCACATTTCATTTCACAAAGAGAATTTGAATATAGTTAGGAATATCCTTTTTCTTAATCATTACCCACAAAAATTGATTGAGCAACATATGACAATTAGAATTCAACAAATCAAAAACAAACAAATTAACATTTTATCTGCAGATAATCAGAAAGAATTGAGAGAATATACCCTAGTAGCAACGCCTGCCTTGTATGACAGAGGCCAGAGTCTGGCTCAGCATCTGCTCCCTCTAGTCAACCAGACTGGCGGGAGAAATGATCAGACCAGACAAAAAACAGAATCTGGCGAATAATGGTGCTTTCATACCTCTGCCTGCCTGCCTGGGGCAGGCAAAAAAGTTGTGAGAGTAAGAGAGATAGAGTGTATTTTTTCCAATTTTGCGCTCTCTATCTCTTTTACTCTTACAACTTTTCTGCCTGCCCCAGGAGGGCAGGCAGAGGTGTGAAAGCACCATAAAGGAACCAGATTCTGGTACTTAGTTTAAACACTAGTAATTAATGTAGAATATAAATAATGAAATTGAAAATCTAGCAATCGGAAATTTGAACGATTCACAAGTATGACCAAACATGCAAGCTTATACGACAACAGGTTATGTTTTTAATATTTCAGTGTGTCTCCTGGAATGTTGTAACGTCTCCGCAGTATATTTTCCCAGAAAAGGCTGAAATATAGTGTAAAACTATTACAGAAACCTATTTAGTACCATTTTACGTTATTTTAATTTTGTCTGGTGTATATCATGACCAGTCTGGGTCAGGATCTGCTATACCAGACTCTGGTGCCAGAACAGCACGCCAAAGCGGAACCAGCCGGGCGCCAGGCTGTAAACAGATTCTGCTTTTTCTGGCGCCCAGCTTGCGCCAGTCTGCAGTTATCTTGCTACTAGGGTAGTTCTTTCAATACTTTTGTTCTTCCTTTTTTTGGTCAAATTTCGAAAACTAATGAATTTATGTTAAAAAAATTTAATATTCATACTATTTTACGTATACCATTTAAAATGGATTCAATAATAACTTTTGGTAAAGATCCTTTAGATAAATTTGAAAAAGGAGGTGTTGTTTACAAGATCACTTGCAAGATCTGTAAGATGACTTATGTGGGACAGACTGGCAGACTTCTTAATACTACACGGAGAAAAAAATCGCACTGTTATAGTAGGCTGAGCTCTTAATATTACAGCACGAAACTTCATGTGCGAAATTGGTATGAACCCTGCTTAAAATGTCGGGTAGGACGCGGTTAGAAACCGGTTAGAGGTGGGTTGTAAACGGCCCAAACCGCGCCGTAACCGATTTTTGTCTCCGGGTTATAACCGACACCTAACCAGGCTCTATCTGGCATTATACAATATTCGTATCCGGTTTCTAGCTGGTTTGTAACTGGATCCACAAAATACTTCCACCCGGTTCTTATCCGGCCCTAACCGGCTTGTACCTGATTTTTATCTCCAGTTTATATCCGACACCTAACCGGGCTCTATCCGGCAACATGTAATGTTTGTAACCGTCTCCTATACGGTTTTTAACTGGGTCCACAAAATACTTCTATCCGCTTCTTATCCGGTCCAAACCGCGCCGAAACCGGTTTTTGTCTCCGGGTTATAACCGACACCTAACCGGACTCTATCTGGCATCATGTAATATTCGTATCCGGTTTCTACCGGGTTTGTGACTCGATCCACAAAATACTTCTAACCGGTTCTTATCCGGTATTAACTGGCCCGTACCCGATTTTAGCCTCCGGTTTATACACGAAAAAAAATTGTACTTAAGGAATTATAGAATTAGTTACGATGTGGCGGATATGAGCAAAAATCCGTGATAATTACAGACCTATGTTTTTGTGAATTCTACAGAACTTCTTCTATGAGAATTAAATATAATTCAAGAAGAATTCTTAGACGAGACACAAAACCCCTCTCAAATCAAAAACACGGCAGAATTCTGTAATTTCTACATCACCGCGCCGTCGTTTCCAACACGAAAAAAAATTCCGATTTATAGAGGGGCTTCTATATTTAGCTTACTTATTTGTATATCAGAAAGACGGAAGGACGGACGGAGGACACACGAGCGACACATTCTTAACTTATTGTAACGGACCCAAACATAATTATATAGCCTAACCTAAAATTTATATAATGCACGCAACGCACTTCCCTAACGCAGAATATCGCACGCTGAGGGTATGGGTCGAAATGGTGCTTATATACTAATCAAGAAAATTCTTACAGCTTGTGAGAAACGACCAGTGCCGGGCTGGATATTTAATTTAAGGTTCCAAATTTCCGGATAGAAACCGGTTATAACCAGTTAGAAAGCTTCCACTGTCGAGTGCTGTGTAGGAATCTGTTAGGAACCAGTTATAAATGAATTTCGGTCTTTGCCAACATTTCATTTCAGGTTCCAATTTTTGGATATAAACCGGTTAGGACAGGCTAGAATGATTCCTGTGTTAAGTGCCGTGTAGAAATTGGTTAAAAAACGGTTAGAAACCAATTTCGGTGTTTACCAATATGTAATATCAGGTTCTAATTTGCCGGATAGAAACCGGTTAGGACCGGTGAGAACGTTTCCTGTGCAGTGTTCCCAATTCGGCTCCCCAACCGCCCTGCGCATGCGTCGCACCAGCAGACTCATTGGATGTTGATCGCGCGCTTATTTGAAATGATTAACTATGCAAATCAATTTTTCACAATATATAATAAAGTACAAAAAAATATTATGAATGATTTAAAATTCACATTGGTGAAAAAAGGCATTCCTTCCTTCAAATTTGAAATCAATCATTTATTTTTGAAGAGTACAATAAAATAATTATTTCACCTTGCACTCGAAAAGACTATTTTTTGATCTGAAAATTAATCGTTATTATTTCCACAATGATGATACATTATAAAAAACTGCTTCACGCATGTGATAGTTTAAAAAAAGCGCGTTATATACAGACAATGAGACTGCCGATGCAACGCATGCGCATTGCAGTTGGGGAGCCGAATTGGGAGCACTGTTCCTGTGTCGAGTGCCGTGTAGGAATCGGTTAGGAACCAGTTAGAAATTAATTTCGGTCTTCGTCAATATTTAATTTTCTGTTCCAATTTTTTGATAGAAACTGGTTAGGACCGGTTAGAATGATTCCTGTGTCGAGTGCCGTATAAGAATCGGGTATGAACCGGTTAGAAACGAATTTCGGTGTTTACCAATACTTAATATCAGGTTCTAATTTGCCGGATAGAAACCGGTTTGGACCAGTTACAAAGTTTCCAGTGTCGAGTACTGTGTAGGAATCTGCTAGGAACTAGTTAGAAATAAACTTTGTTCTGCCAATATTTAATTTTGGTTCCATTTGTCGGACAGAAACCGGTTAAGACCGGTCAGAATGTTTCCTATGTCGCGTGCCGTGTAGGAAACGGTTAGGGGCCAGTTAAAAATAAATTTTGGTCTTTGCTAACATTTGATATCAGGTTTTAATTTTTGGATATAAACCGGTTAGGACCGGTTAGAATGATTCCTGTGTTCATTGCCGTGTAGAAATCGGTTAAAAACCGGGTAAACGAATTTCGGTGTTTACCAATATTTAATATCAGGTTCTAATTTTCCGGATAGAAACCGGTTAGGACCGGTTAGAATGATTCCTCTGTTGAGTGCCGCGTATCGGTTAAGAACCGGTTAGAAAAGAATTTCAGTGTTCACCAATATTTAATATCAGGTTCTAATTTGCCTGATAGAAACCGGTTAGGACCATTTAGAAAGTTTCCAGTGTCGAGCGCCGTGTAGGAATCGGTTAGGAACCGCCTAGAAACTAATTTCAGTGTGCCAATATTTAGTCTCAGGCTCTACTTTGCCTGATAGAAGCCAAGTAGGACCGGTTAGAAAGTTTATAGTGTCAAGTGCCGTGTAGGAATCGGTTAGGAACCAGTTAGAAACGAACCTTGATCTTTGCCAATATTGAATTTCTGGTTCCATTTGCCGGATAGGGACCTGTTAGGATCCGGGTACGTTTCAGAAATTTAAATTGAGACCGGAAAGAAATAGGTTAGAACCGGGTGAAAACCGAATTGGTTTCTAACCGTTTTCTATCCAGTTTCTTGTGTTATCTAACCGGTATTTTAAGCAGGGAATTTCTACCACTATTGGCATCAGGTTAGACATTTTTAGCATTAAATGTTCTAAACTCTAAAAGATTCAAGCGCATGCCGTTATTGCTAGAGTCACATGCCCTTAAAGCAGTTGTGCCTTGCGGAAATAGCTCCAACTTTGCCTTGCTACGGTTGTAAGAAAACTCATCCTATTAGAGTATGAGTACTCTTACACAAGAGATATTAGGTCACGCGCAAGAGCCGGTAGGCGTGGCCTAATATATCTTTTGTAAGAGTACTCATACTCTAATAGGATGAGTTTTCTTACAACCGTAGCAAGGCAAAGTTGGAGCTATTTCCGCAAGGCACAACTGCTCTAAGGGCATGTGACTCTAGCAATAACGGCATGCGCTTGAATATTTTACAGTTTAGAACATTTAATGCTAAAAATGTCTAACCTGATGCCAATATTGGTAGAAATTCATACCAATTTCGCACATGAAGTTTCGTGCTGTAATATTAAGAGCTCAGCCTACTATAACAGTGCGATTTTTTTCTCCGTGTACAGTGTAAATTCACAAATGGCTAACATATGACTATACACTGGAAAGGGTGACTTCGGGTTCACTTCACAGGCCTGATAAATATCCGTATTCATTCATGTATTATATAAAATATAATGAGAATGATAGATATATTATATTATTATATTCACCAATAGAATTCAAGATGATCACCAAAGTGCAAACGTATGCACAGAACAGCCTCATTTTCGCAAAGTAGAGAAGAAACTGATTAATGCCTCAGTGAATAATTTGTTTAACAACTGTATCTTAGGAATATTCCACTACATCATCAGAGAACAAATATATACATAATTAGTCGTTATCTAACATATACGTAAGATAAAGGCATTGTTAGTGTCAAGATTTTCCTTCACAGATAATGATATCATTTCACATTTATCATTATGATCATTGTAATTGTGACATTCTCATCTCAAATGGAAGGTATTGGTTTTATGTGAAAATTGAGTGTCACCGAATGCATCTTCGTTCGACCTTTTTGGGACACATTTATTGAGAAAAGTAATGGTTTTGATTTCGGTTTCTGTCTTCGTTGTCTGTCAACACGACAACTTTAAAAAAAATTAGCTGATTGGCGCAAAGGTGAAGGAAGATGTTGTCAGCCATCCATTCTTCACCACCGGTTCTAGTTTAGCAATCAAAAATGCTTTTTGAAGAAAAACTATGTAATACAAGATGAAATATAAAGCATACAATTGTTCATCTCAAAAATGTGTACAAATTTTCTCTGCACAATTTTTTGATAACACGCATAGTTTTTGTTTTGATCGTAAACAATATTATTGAAAATAAAAATTTCCATTTTGCGGCAAAACTAGGACAACAAAAATGAGTGAGAAGAAAAGTTCTGCAAATCATCTAAAACGGATTTACATCGCGCTTTACGCTCGGCTCCTCTAGATTTTTGAACTTCGTGTTCGACTTCGATGAAAAGAAAAAGTTTGTTTGCAAATATTATAAAATTATCAAAACCTCTACATATTAAGTGATTGTTAAATTTGTTTTTATTTTAGACTGAAAAGAAACTTTATTTACTCAAGGTTCTATCGACCTGAAGGAACACATTCTCATCCAGACACTCGCGCTTCGCGCTCGATATTTGATTTGAAAATCATTTGAACCGTATGATTTCAAATGAAAAGTAATGATATAATTCAGGCGACAAATTTTGTTAGTTAACATTTTATTTTAGCTTGTGCCGTTTATCAAAAAAGTTAATTTTTTCATTTTCAATATATTCTTACCACAAAAATTGATTACGGGGTTGTAAGTCTTTTTTGAATGCACAATTTGTGTTCATTTATATGTTTTCGTACCTTGCATTGTTTTTTCAAAAATTTGATTTTTTTTACTGTCAATGTTATTTTCACGAATAAAAAAAAACCACGCATCCTATCGAAACGTGAGTCACAATAAATTTGTACCTCTTCCTTGGATGAACAAATTTTGTTTTGGTCATTTTTTCGTAGCTGGTAATATTCGTCTGAAAATTTGATTTTTCTATTTTCAATGCTGTTTTTTACGAATAAAACAAAAACTACGCGTCATATCAAAAGGTGAATGATAAGAAATTTGTAGATCTTTTTTAGGTGCACAATTTTTGTGAGATGATCTTTTCTGGTATCTTGCATAGTTTGACAGCAAAATGGCTTTTTTGATTTTTCATTAATTTTTTGTGCGATCAAAATTTGAATTTTTTATTTTTCAAAAAATTCAAAAAGTTCTTATGAAAATATTATAGGGTGTTCAGGAATCAACGTTTTTCTTCTCTTGACTTTTTTTCATATCGTGCGTTTTTCGGCTTAAAATGTTCATTTTCGTTTGTTTTTTGGAATTTTGAAAATGCTATAACTACAGTAATTTTTTTTTTATCACGAAGAGTCATAAGAATATTTTGTTCGTCATTTTGCGTACTACTAATAACCGTACATAGAATTTTCAAATCTTCAAAAAAAGTGGTCTCAAAAATTTTCAAGATGTGCTCACTTTTTGGATTTTCATCCAAAATAGCTGGTTAACGAACTCGTTCTCTATTTTTCGGCCTTAAAAAAGTGTGCCAAAGCTCAATCAAATCTAATCATTTTTTCGAAAGTTATCGTGGCTACAGACAGACAGACAGATAGACAGACAGACAGACTACAGACAGACAGACACCTTCGTAAAAATCGTTTTTTTCTAGCTCAGGGGGTCTCAAAACGTGGAGATTTGATGAAAACCGACTATGTCAAATTTTACATAAAACCAATACCTTCTCATTAGAATGAGAATGTAAAAATAAAATGATAAAACACGTGCGCTTTATTTTGTACTGTCCTAATCATCAGTTGCGGATTAAGGCACAAGGTTGACGAAAAATCACATTTTGGAAATATTCTACCCTGAAACGAAAGAAAAATTAGTTTTCAAGGTTTTTACCTTGAATTTGAAGACAAAGTATACACGCAATGAGTGTGCCAGAAGGGCAATGACCGAATGCAACACGTAAGATTAGAAATGATGCCTACCCTAGTTACATTCTCATTCTAATGAGAAGCTATTGGTTTTATGTAAAATTTGACATAGTCGGTGTTCATCAAATCTCCACGTTTTGAGACCCCCTGAGCTAGAAAAATCGATTTTTACGAAGGTGTCTGTCTGTCTGTCTGTAGTCTGTCTGTCTGTCTGTCTGCCTGTAGCCACGATAACTTTCGAAAAAATGATCAGATTTGATTGAGCTTTGGCACACTTTTTTATGGCCGAAAAATAGAGAACGAGTTCGTTTACCAGCTATTTTGGATGAAAATCCAAAAATTGAGCACATTTTGAAAATTTTTGAGACCACTTTTTTGGAAGATTTGAAAATTCTATGTACGGTTATTAGTAGTACGCAAAATGCCGAACAAAATATTCTTATGACTTTTCGTGATAAAAAAAAATTACTGGAGTTATAGCATTTTCAAAATTCCAAAAAACAAACGAAAATGAATATTTTAAGCCGAAAAACGCACGATATGAAAAAAAGTCAAGAGGAGAAAAACGTTGCTTTTTGAACACCCTATAATATTTTCATAACAACTTTTTGAATTTTTTGAAA